>JAOUQW010028306.1:0-11467 GCA_028565825.1 Olivaichthys viedmensis
ACACATAAACTATACATACAACTATAATGTAACTACTGAGGATTTATGCGCTGTTACAGATGGATTATAGTAGAACATCTTATGTAAATACACGAGTATCAGCTTTCCGTTTTGGCTCATATCTTGTATCTTGATATTTTAAAGTCTAACTTTTATATAGTTCCTGTCCCATAATTATGTTGTAACATGCTAGCCCAACAAAATATAGTAAGCTTAACCTCTATATAAAGTTACACGTTATAATAAGTGGGCGTTCCTGTGTAGTTAGTATGCAGACATTGTCACAATCAGAAAGAATATCTAATTGGAAAAACAGTTCACACAAATGTATTTGCCCCCCCCCTGCAGCTGATACGCGTGTATTTACAGAAGATACCACTAATAATAATAATAATAATAATAATACTGTGTTCCATTATTATATATTATAGTTGCCTGTACTGTTTATGTGTAACTACACAGTTATTTGAAACGCTTAATATAAAGTTGGGTCAAGTAAACTAAGAACACAAGGGAGATAAATGTAAAGCAAGGATCTAGGGAACATTAGGCAAAATAAAGAGAGCAGACTTAACAAGAGACCTGAATCTGACAAACCTGGAAGTAACTAGACCTCAACGTAAACAGACCGATAGGGCTAGATGCTATTGCTAATACGTTGACTTCTAGAAACATAAGGAGAAGTACAAGGCTAGATAAGGCAATATAGACAAGGCATAGCAAGAACTAGACAATGCTAGAATGCACAAACACAAGCACATGGTAGGTGCAAGGCTTCACGACTAGAACCTCTGGCTTTGGTCTGTTTAAACAGTGTCTGCCAGCAGGTGCTGATATGACGCAGATGTCAGTAATCAGGAATGGAGGAGCGCTGCCGGGACAAATCTGTGACAAGTAACCACACTCAAATGTACAAATATATGAAAGCCACTAGGAATGCACTGAAAGTTCAGCCACTGAATGTATTTTGGCCAAAAACAACTAAAGTAACCCATTCAGTGTTTGGCCAAATTAGTAATGATACAGAATATTTGATCGAATATGTCTCGCTGTTCTTCTTCTTTTGTGATTGATGACTCAGTGAAACAGGGACAGCACTGATTCGCCAGAGAAATTCTCCATCATGTGAGGGCACAACACCCCAACCAATAGGCCATGCATAGTGCAAGAGAACAACCATGTCTGGCTTAAAACACATCTATGTGTGAAATCAAGCTGTGATTCTGTTTGCTGCTGTACGAAAGAATGCTATGCTGCTGCTGCTGTCAGAGCAACAGTTACTGACCAAAGTGCAGGCCAACATTTACCTCATTAACAGTTTGGTAACACTGGAAACATTAAGTTGACCAGAGCAACAATAAAAGGCAACTTTAAGTGTGGAGTTTACAACTGTTCAATCGCTAAATCACATAAATGTAAAACAAAATTGCAGTTCAGTCAAGTACTTTTCCTGTCAAAGTAGTTTAATGATAACAATAAGACAGTGCGCCACTTAATAAATAGTTTAGATTAAGAACAGTGGATAGACACTGATTTTATTCATTCAGTTTTTGTTGAAAAACATGAAGCAAAATTGCTAGAATTTATGCAAGGGTACAAAAACAAATTGGCAAATAAATGAAAAAGCGCTGGTACTTGGGATTTGTTATTTGGTGTGCAGCGTTCAACACAGCATTTCCTGAAATTTATTTTTATTCCGGTGCATCACTACTTGCCACTTAACTGTGGTGCTGCGTCTGCAATTCCTGACAGTGGTTACAAAGTGCCGTTAACTGGCATTAGGTTTTGTCGGTATATATATATATATATATATATATAAAAAGCCATTGCGAAATCAGCACCTCCAATTGCACCTCCTGGAATTCAAGTATTCACTAATTTTCACTGTCGTGTGCTTGAGTTGTCAAAATGACCAAAAAGCACATCTCTAATGAACATAGGACACAACTTATCTTAAAGCACGCCACCCTCACGCCTCTGAGTTACTGTGAGGATGTCGGTATCCGTATCGGCCGATATCCAGAGCTCTGATATCAGCATTATATCGAAAATAGAAAAAGTGGGAGCGGGACATTCATTCTGATTACACTTTTCCATGTATATTTTATGAGAGCTTCCTAATAAGAGCTCCCACCAGAGTGGGCATCAGCAGAGACCCCCCGATTTAAAAGGATGACATTTGGTTGCCGATTTGATACGCATTGAGATTCTGGTATTTGGGATTTTGGCATGGTGTGCAGTGTTTGACATAGTGTTTCCTGAAAGTAATTTTTATTCCAGTGCATCTTGCCACGAACCATCAATTACCGAAAGTGGTTACAAAGTGGGGTCTCTGCCTCCTGAGCTGAGAGCTGTCCTTCTCAGATTCCTAAAGTTTCCCATATTGATGAATATTAATTAGTCACTTTTTAAGGGAAGTGTGAAAAATATGTACTGCTTAACGTTTAAAGTTATATTGTTAATTAAATGCTTATAGAAGATGCATACTTTACTTATTTTTCTGCTCCAGCAGCAGGTCTGGCAAAAAAGATATTGATAATCAACCATTTGAGTGACAGATCATTCAATTGGCACAATAATACTTTTTGCCATAATTATTAGGATATTAGTATTACTTAAAGCAATGAAAATGTCAATTTTAACATTGTAGTTTTATAATTGAAGGAATGTCAACAATTGCCATTATAAACTGGCACATTATTGACAGCAAAAATTTTGGTTGGGTTTACAAGTGAAAAGTGAACGACAGATGGTAGGTACATTATAATATCTGCATATACACCAGAATCTGATGGTTTACCGCAACCGCACATCTAATGTATTGACATGTAAGGACAATGATATGAAATAAATATATTTATATATATATATATACACTGTACATGTATAATAGTATAGATATAATAAAAAGTAAATAAAAGCATAAACATTTAAAACGCATTTCATTGAGAGTGAAATAAACATGGCAGGTCCTAGTCGATTTATGAAACACTTTACGACTAATGACCTGGTCACCTGATTCGTTAAACATTGACACAGATAAAGTACTATGTTAGGCATGGAAGGGTTTCATGAAATACTCACACTTTAACAAACAAATATAGTCTAAAATGTTAACTATGCATTTAGCACTACACTGCTTTTGGAAACTTGGATCAGTAGTTAGCAAACTGAAGAAATGTGATCTGGACCAAACGCTATATAAGGCTCTAGAAACCTGACCACTTATCTGCTGGTACCTTGCCTTAATGCAGTTATACTATTGTAATAAAGTTTCTAAATCCTCTGGGTTATAACCTAGAGACCTTGCAGCCTGTATGTTTTCAGTAACATGCAGGTTTTTTTCTGTGTCTCGACCGAGTTTCCATGCATGAGAAACTCATTGAAATGGCTTTAATGCCTCAACTTTGTGCAAAACAGATGAGAGCGGTTTGCTGAAACTATCAAATATTTAACATCTCGTTGGCAATGTGTTCAGTCAATAAACCCGAAAGCACAAAACGAATGGGGATGACAAACAGGCATAACCTCTTGTCGCCCATCTTTATGCAGAAAGACATTTCCATATGACAGCAGAGGTTGAACATAGGTTCGCTCATATGTACTTGCGTTTATCAGTTAGCCTTATGTCCTACACCCAAATGTAGCGTGTTTAAAACCCTCTGTTTAGTTGAGATGCAGTTTAACAGGGCCAAAAAAAAATCAATATCCCTTTCTACCGGTCTGTTAAGTGCTTCAGTGTGACATGACTACTAATACTGCTCTCCCCATTAGGGCTCCGATCTATTTTTTGCCTCTTTCAGCAGCCGAGAGCCTTCTCCAGTGTGTGTTTATGTGCAGCTCAGTGTGATCTCTTGTGTTGAGAGTGTCTCCTTTTCTTTGTGCAGTACTGTATGTTCTAACTTTTGTGAGGAGGCAGAAGTTGGGACTATGAATTGTAACTGAAGCCATTTGGGCATCTCTGAAAGCCGCCTGAAAGCACATCAACATCTCTTTTTTATTACTTGTATATTATTATTGATAAAGTTGTCAGAAAATTTTTGTGCCTGTCAGTCCCAGTGAAGGAGGTGGGGCCTCTGTACCTGTCAGTCCCAGTGAAGGAGGCGGGGCCTCTGTACCTCTCAGTCCCAGTGAGGGAGGCGTGGCCTCTGTATACCTGTCAGTCCCATTGAAGGAGGTGGGGCCTCTGTACCTGTCAGTCCCAGTGAGGGAGGCGTGGCTTCTGTACCTGTCAGTCGCAGTGAGGGATGCGTGGCTTTTGTACCTGTCAGTCCCATTGAGGGAGGCATGGCCTCGGCGTTCCGGCGTTCCGGCACCCTCAGTAGCTTGGAGAGGGTAAAACTTTAGTTTTCTGCTTTTACCTGTAGCGTGATGGACGGCAGGAAGCCTTAATCAAATTCACTGCCAATGCGTCTCAGAAACAATAAGGACCAATCGTGTTTCACAGGAAAAAGGGGTAGGCGAGTGCCGAGGGGCACACGCACAGGCGCTCTGTGCACATAGACACACACGCACTCAAACTTCTCTATCGCTCGAATCTGCGCAACGTTCATGCCCCGACGTGTCCAGAACAGGAACCCTTATACTGTGACCACATCATCACGTCTCTGTGGCTTCTCAGAACTTGTCAGCAGAAGCTTATGGAGAATTATGTCAGTATCGGTATCGACCGAAATTCAGAGCTCTGATATCAGTATTATATCGAAAATAGAAAAAGAGGAATCAGGACATCCCTTCCCATTACGCTTTTCCATGTATATTTAAATTTGGGTCCTGCGAGCCTGCAGTAGCTTCTGGAGTTTCCTGACATGAGTAAGTTTAATAAGAGCTCCCACCAGAGTGGGCATCAGCGGAAACCCCCCGATTTAAAATTCCGATATTTGGTTGCTGAGTCGATATTGATGTCTGGTATTGTGATTTTTTCCAGTGATTTTTAACTTTTTGCTGAAAATAAGTGACTCTTTCTTACATTTCTTCCTTATTTGTATTAATAGGCCGCATAGTAGGCATATGTAGTTTACTCAGTTATATATTGTTGACCGAATGCATTGGAAGGAAGGGTGAAAGAGTCTTCTGTATTTTTTTATTTATTTGTTTGTTTGTTTTTGTTTTGATAGATAGATAGATAGATACTTTATTTATTTATTGATCCTGAGGGAAATTGTAGAATATGTTTGTTCGTTCATTCATTCAATAATAATAATAAATGATCTAAGAATCACGCTCAAGAATCGTGATTTGTAACCGAATCGATTTTCCATCGTCTCTCGCTTCCACATTGGAAATACTAATCACATTCTGTTAGACACATAAAAGGTGATTTCAGCTGCTCAAGGCTTTACGCTGCTACAACAGAACTATGTACTAGAATTATATGTTTGTCAATTAGGTCAAATATAGAATTTCTGCCTGTCTTTTACCTATAGATTTATTTTGTGGTGGAATGTTGCTTCAGTTTAAAGTAGGTCTTACAGTTTTGCCTGTTGTGTAATGCGGTGCAGTGATTTATGTGAACCAAATCTGTCATATTTCATGTTTATTAAATCTTAGAAATCCTGAGGGAGAATGTACATATGTACAGAGTGCACATGCACACTCTGACATTAATTTTCTTTCTCACATGCACCTTCGCACATAGATACATATACACACACAAATACATTCTTTAAGTTTAGACTCATGCATGCTCTCAAATATACTTAAGGCGCTGGTGAATGAAAGAGCCTGAAAAAGAGACTTCTCCCGCAGTTGCCATGGCAACTAGCGATGGAGGACCAGTGATTTAAGGCAGTTTGTGGGAGATGGATGTTTAAGGTGGTCTGTTTTAGATCTCTCAGTTAATGGAGTTGTAAATCCAGTGGGTGTTAATCCGAGTCGATTAGATATATATGAGATGGGATATTTGATTAGAATTTCATCAGTTCATTGTTGAACTAGCTGAGTAAGTCATTTAAGGCATTTTACGTTAATGCTTAAGCCACGGGTGTAAATCTGAAATAAAACATCACACCACAGTTCTGTGTTGAATAAAACCACTGCTTCAGCGATATTATAGAGATACATCAAGCTATATGACACGCCATATAGACATTGCATTTTGTGGTAAGCAGTTTTATTCAAAATACTCTATAAATTTAAGGTCGAATAAAGCCCCAGTTATCTGTAGCTGAGCGTTCTCTCATTTTTTCTTCAAGAGGTTTAATTCATAGACCAGGCAGTCAGGTTGACTTAAGTCAGCCCGCTCTCTTTTCCATTAAGAAAGTGTCATTGACAAGAGTGACTCATTTTCTCTCCCACTCAGCCTTAGCTGAACATTTGGGGTCGGTGCATACTTGAGCAGCGGTAGTCTACTCTTAATGTAAAGCCTGAAATAACCCAGCATTGAGGAACTATAAAGAAGGTCAGGCCTTAATATGTTAGCTTGTGTGTGTGTGTGTTTTTTTAGGGGGAATTGATTTGTATAAACCTCCAGTAGACTCTTCCACACCCATCAGTGATCAGTGTCAAAGCTGGTCAAAATCTGGCTCTCTGGCCTTCAGCCCAAACCATTTACTCTACATAACGAGAGCCTCCACAGCAAATAGTAATGTTTGCTCTGCCAACACGAGCTAAAGGAAATCAGTAACCAGACTGGACCACACACACACACACACACACACACACACACGGCTTTCAGTCATTGAATGACCACTGTGATGATTAAAAGTGTGAAAGCTTGGACACTGTCAGTGACTGAGAGTGTGTTCTTTCTATCCAAATGAAGTAACTTACTGATTATGGCATATTTCCATGTCAGTAAGTTATTCATTGTTCGTGTGTGTGTGTGTGTATGTGTGTGTGTGTGTGAGAGCATAATTGAGTAACGTCATGCACGTGAAGCACATTTGGTCCCTCCTGTGACTGTGCTCCAGTCGTTCTTCTTGCTTTATGAATGTAAATTTTTTGTGAAATAACGAACAAAATAGCAGAAATAAACATTTGGTGATGTCATCATGCTGCATGTTATTCCATTTTGGTCATTATGGTGATTCAGTGGTAGCTCAAAATTTGCTGTGCATGTTAAAAAAAGAAGGCGGCAAAATGCAAATACATCAAAATATATCAACCCCCTTAGGGTTTCAGCTTATTATTTACGTATTCATCTTAAAGCATATTCAGTAGCCACTATGAATTATTCAGTACCAACAGTGAAACTAAACAGGAATGTTGGACTTTCCTAGGAATTTAAGAGGTTAAAGGGACACTGGCCAAACTCAAACATCTATTCGCCCCTCACATTGGTGATGCAGTAGTCTCTAGAGGGAGATATCCCGGTTTGAATACGTCCTGATGACACGTCTTTAAGCAATTTTTTTTCTTTAAGTAATTTTTTAAGGACTACAAACATTTTTGGCTTGGGCTATTTGAGTATTTTTTGCAAGCTGGCTCTAATTCCAAAACTAGCAGAATAGCATGTAATAATATGCAGGTCATCCCAAATTAAACAGAGCCAAACAGCAGGACACATTTAAGAAATGATAACGTAACATGCATAGACCTATCTATATGGGTGACAACAAGCTAAAAGTTAGGAAGTGCTAGATACAGTAATGTTAGCCAACGTTAGCTAGCTGCCTTACCTCAACGTGACTGCACTTCTGTGGCGACTTGGAGGACATGTGTGGAATCACAGTTTACTATTTTATTTTTTACATTTTTATTTATTTAATTTCTTTACAATTTTCCCAATAACTTTCAGATCTCATAGTGTCATAGTCATTATTTCTCTCCAGTGTAATAACATCCTTCCTATAGCCGCCCTGATGAAAAATCCAGCTTGTTCTGACCAGCTACCAGCTGCCAAAACACAGGCCGAGCTTGTCAAGCTGGTAGATGGAAACAGTTTATGAATCACCGCTACTAATGTAACATTGTAGACACACTGTTTCAAGAAAATAACACAACAGTAAGGCAATAAGAAAATCTCAAACATTTACTGATCAATTTAGGCAAGTTATAAGGACGCTGAAAAATACATTCCTAGCTGGCTAAGCTGGTCTACCAGTTTGACCAGCTCGGCCTGTGTTTTGGCAGCTGGTAGCTGGTCAGACAAAGCTGGATTTTTCAGCAGGGAACTAAGCTTTCTTTTCCTGAACTAAAAATACGTATTTAAATGTAGCTATAGCCCAACCCTTCTATTGTTTGAATCCACCATTCCTCCTAAAAGGTTTTTACAATTTGACCCGTGACTCGACTTGGACTCGGATGTTAAGACTTTTTGTTTTGTTTTGTTTCATTACAATTTTCAAAGGAAATAATGCATTATATTAACATAACCCTGCTGAAAAAGATCATTAGAAACCATTACAGATTTCTAGTGGTTCCTAATGGATTTTAATGTGTTTCTGGTGGTCTGTTATGGTTGTTTAATGGAAAGAGTTGTTCCTATTGGTTCCTGATGGATCCAATTTTATTCTGATGGTAATCATCTACCCATGAAAGAAGTCTCTATTGGGTTCTGGTGGTATTTAATAGTTACCAGAAAAATCCCTAATGGAAACCTTCAAAAATCTTAGGGAAAATACCCAATGAAAACCATTAAACCAATTCCTATTAAGGTTCATTACGTGATGGAAATCAGATGTTCTCTGCGGGAAACGAAAAAATACTTAAAGAAAAAAACTTTTAAAGACTTTTTGAAAAAGCGCTGGTTTTAGTAGTGTGCCCTCCGCTGCCTATCTAGGTCTCTAACGTGTATGTCATGTCCATTCTAGTACCCTAAAGAGTTCTTCGGTTTGTCCCTCTGGGAACCATAAAAAAAGAGGGTTTCCCTTTTAGAAAAGGTTCCAAGTAGACACTTTTAGAGAGATGGAACCATTAACCATCCAAAGAACCCTTCAGGAACTCTTTTCTTCTTGTATGTTTCTAACAACACCTACTGTAGGCTGAACCTACCCAAATGCACAGAACAACACATTGAAAGTTTAATGAAAGTTAAAAGTCAAATTAAAAGTTAGGTTAAGGATAAAGTTGGTGCTAATAGTGCCGTTGTTTGAGGGTTTTCTACTGAGGCTTTTCTTACAACTTCATTTGGATGAAATTCAATTACACCATGATCGAGAACTTTCGGATAACGGTTGAAGGACAGGTCTGTGTACCGTCATTAAGAAGCTCCTGCATGCTTTGAGGAGGGACAGAGATGCAGTCCAAGCTCGTGTTATTGGACGCGTTCGAACCGCAAAATTCCGAGCCCCGAGAACTCTCGGACACCATCTTCTGTTGGACCTGCAATCCTGAATTTGACAGGTTTATACATTCTGACGATGTTCATCAACGTTGATGTAATGGTAAGAAATAATACAGACTTAACCATAAGTAGAAATGAAGAACAATGTTTAGTGAGACGCACTGATGTTGCTGCTGTTTATCTGCATGTGGTCCGTGTCCCCCAGGAGCAGGGGGCTGAGGTTGGACGCCATGCGGTCGAGGGTCTGCACCACAGTCATGGGTCCACTAACAACCTAAAGATGCAACAACAACTGTAACACTACTAGGCAGTCGGTTATGGGACATACCCTGATATACAACATGCACTATACTGTTCAAGTGGCCACTTTAAAATACTGCTATTGCATCCCATTGGGGTGGTAGCATTTGTTTGTAAGTATTTGCGCCCCCTGAAATAAAGCCTGTCCCATTCAGGAAGAAGCATAAAGTCAGCTGTCTTCTGAAGTACTTTATATTGGCCAAATTTGAACGCAGCATCGTTCTTGATGAATGCAATCTCATAATTTTGTTCACCGGACTCCATTAAAGCTTCATAAGCATGGAAAACTGAACTGTCACTCTGAGGAATAGAGTTTATAAATTTAAGGTAACTGCTTGTTTTGATTAACAGTCATTGTGTCCATAGATTAGGTTGCTCCTATGGTTAAATTTACCGAACTAACATGATGCAGCCTGACATGCAGCATATTTAACTTCTTAGTTAGCTTTAGATAGATAGTTATCTATAGTTAGACATCATGAATTTGTATTGTATTGTTTTTATAACTGTATTGTTCTTTATTAATTACTACTTTATAAGCTACATTTCTGACAAGGGATCCTTGTGAACCAACATGTCATGTGCGCGGCTGGGCGCGTGACCTAGTGGGCGGTTGCCATGGCGACGGCTGCCGTGTGTGTGTGTGTGTGTGTGTGTGTGTGTGTGTGTGTGTGTGTGTGTGCGCGTGTGCACGCTTTGCATTCATCTCTTTATGAGGGCAGCATCCGGTTCACGCACCAACTTCATGGGGAGTAAAAACATTGTGGGGACAAAATCCTGGTCCCCATTAAAGAAACTATTTAAAACGTAAAGGGGACTCTTAATTTTCTCATTTTGGCTTTGTGAGGGCACGAGCTACGTTTATCTCTGATTGTGCACTGCAGCTGTGTATTAAATGTGTATTTAGGCATTAGTGTATATACAATTATGTATATTACTGAATTTGTGAAGTCATACACCGACCGACACAAAAAATAACACAAAGCCTAAAACACAAGTACTTAGAGGAAAAAAACACACAAAGGGCTCATTTTAAATATTCTAGAATTAGAAGATCGATGTAAGGAATATGTAGTAAGTGAATTAAGAAATGTTTGTGACTTTTAATTTTATTGAAAACTACCTAGCTCTAATCTAAAGGCCTAGATCTTGGTCACTCTAATTAGGCACTAGTAGCACACAACATATATACTAGCACTATGTGAGTCCGTTATGTATAGGCTTTGTGTTATGTATAGGCTTTCCAATTTGACCTTTTAAAAAAGCTTACCAGTCCTTAAATACAAAGATTTATGTCTTCAGTGGAACACTTTTAATATGTAGTACATTTCTTATTTTCCTGTGGGACTAACTGTGATAAAAACTGTAAGAAATCACACACACAAACATTATATACACATTTTGGGAGCCAAAGTCTGCAAAAGAACTGTGGCAAATTCTGGAACAAGCTACCAGCCTTTTTTCTTATAAAACTGCATTGGACAGTGCACCTTTAGGAATTGATGCAGTTTTAAAGGCTGGTCACACTGATATATATCACACTGTTTACTGCTTTTATAGTAAAAATCTTTTTATTTAGAAACTTTTCATTTTGTTATTTCTGAGAGCATCTTTGCTATACAGAATGTCTTTACATGTGTCTGTTCATATATATACACACTAACGTTCAAAAGTTTGGAGTCACCCGTCATGTTTTAGGAACGGTCATTATTCTATTCACTAAACTCTTCTACAATGTAGTAGATATAATATATCTAATATAAACCAGACACCAAAAGCTATTTTTAGAGGTTTTGTTTGGTATTTCAAGTATTTGGGGGGGGAGTTATTTGAAAGTCATTTAAAAAGTTAAATGATAAAAATGTAATGATAAAGGAGAAATGACTATACATAGATAATAATACCTGTATATTATTTAAGTCTCCACTTCATGATTTGATC
>JAOUQW010028307.1:5000-11466 GCA_028565825.1 Olivaichthys viedmensis
TTAAATCACACACACACACACAGCGATCAGTCCCACCCTGACCAAAACCCAACCTTCAGGCAACACTTACCCTCTTTACAGGTAACCAGAGAGTTACCGATAAACACACACCCACTGCAGACAGACGGCGAGAGAGAGAGAGAGAGCGAGAGAGAGAGAGAGAGAGAGAGAGAGAGACAGGTTCAGATCTAAAGCTCAACATCAGAGCCATATTTTGAAGAGAAAGTGTTAGCGCCTCTGTACTGTAACAGGGTGGGGTAGGGTGTATGTGTGTGTTTGCTGCTTTCAAGGCTCACAATGAAAATTCCAGCGCTGGGTTTGGCTTGCCGTATACAATTGCCTCTTCCAGGCAAAGACGGCGCGCGCGCGCAAACACACACACACACACACACACAAACACACACACACACACAATTTCACAAGAATGCGAGCGCCTTATCAAATTGCAGACCAGTTCCTTAACATTTGGACTGTATTCAGATGAGGAAATCAAGCGAGAAGCAAAGTTGAATGGATTTAAATATGCTTTACCAAGGGCAAGGTGACCGGAAGGTTGCGAGTTCAAATCCACTGTTGGGACCACTAGCAGTCCCTGGCCTAGGCAACATACAGTGAACTCCCCCCAAAAACTATTGGCACCCTTCTTGAAAATTATGTAGTAACATGAACATGGGTAATGAGTGGTATTTTGCGGTTTTGAGCCTGGCAGAGGAAACCAGGTTTTGGACTTAAAATATCCTGGTATTTAGCAGAATTCATGCCAAAACAGCCCCAAAGCATAACAATGATCCACCTCCATATTTTACAGTGGTGTTGAGGGCTTTTGTCACAAAACATGCTGATGGTGTTTGATATTGGTTTCATTTGACCACAATACATGAGTCCAGTGACGCTGCATTTTGTGAGCTGCTCTCAGGAAAAACTTCTTTAGTGCAACTCTTCCAAACAGCTTGTAGTTATGGAGGTGCCATCTAATAGTTGATTTTAAAACTTAACCTCAACTGTGCAATTCTGAAACTGTGATCTTTTTGGTGCCATCCTCCTCACAATACGCTCATGGGTCCAATTCCTGGCAAATTTCCAACTGTTCCAGACTTTTGAAACGTTTTTATTATTGCCCTGATTGCGCTAAATGTTATTTTAACTGTTTTTCGTATTGCATTTTTGTATATCCATTACCTGACTTGTGCAGGTCAACAACCGTTTGTATCTTTTGTGTTGAAAGCTCTGATGGATGACAAAGAGCTTTTACGATCTCATATTTGGACAAATGCAACAGTAGAGGTTCTGGAGACTGAGTGCAATTTTCAATGATGACAGTGTGTTTGCATTCATTTTAAATATTGTTTAGGGGTGTCAATCATTTTGCTAGACATGTTTTTAAGAAAAAATAGAAACTTCTTATTTAAAAAAAAAAAGTATGAGAATAATAATCATCAAGCAGTTTCTCCAATTGGTTGAGTGGAAAACTTGAATCATTCTGTGTCATGGTTATTTTAGACAACCAGTTTTTGCTCATTCTCTTGAAGGGTGCAAATAGTTCTGGAGTTGACTGAAGGCCATGGCTTAGGGCGGCACCGGCACACAGTGTTCCATATCGCCGTGCCTATATTGTTGTGTTTATGTCCTTTCCAATTTAATAACGCTGGTTATTGGTTGTGGTATGCCACCCCATACGTGCCCCACCCCTAATACTCAACAACACACGTTCTGAAATAGACAGTGCGAAAGTGCAAGTCATCATTAGAGTTGCCAAAAACACAGCATTGGCCACATGCAATTAAATGCCCTCGTCCCCTCACCGTCCCCCAGCCGACTCACTTCCAAATAAACTCACGCCAAAGTGAACATGTAGGAGTAGCTGATTTTAAATTACCGGTCATTTAATCCAAACCGTAACTTGCAAATGACATGGTATAGGCCCATATAAAGAACAACCTACACATGAGTAGGCTATGTGTACCTGTCTATGGTCTGTATGCATGAAACAAAATCCAACCAACCACAAATCTAAATGAATTAAACTAAATAAATAGAAAAATAAATAAATACATAAAAAACTGCCAAACCCTACACATACCGACAAATAGATCAGCGTCACCACTGTGTGTTTATTCTGTTTATTTATTTATTTATTAATTGAATTAGTCTTAAAGGAGGTCAGGAGGGTCAAGTTTGACCTTTAACTGCATTGTGCCTTTGATTCTGTGTAATTTATTGTCTTTACATTTACAACCTGTTAAATATTGTGAAGGCTTTTCTTTTTCAACTTTGAGAGCGTGTGTAATTGCTTATTTGAATTTCTATTTATTGATTTCAGGTAAAGGCAGTAGGGTCCTTATTTATTTACTTTTTTCTCCATTTGTAATATTATATTAGAATATGTATTAATATTAGAAAAGTATTAATATTCAAGGACACTCGGGATAAATCGAAAACCCCTAAATGATACTGAAGTGTACCATTATTGAGGTACTTATTCTGATTACAAGTCAAATTTCTGTAATTATACCTCGAGTCAGAAGTCGCCCTAGTCCATTGGTGTAGTGACCAGAGCTTGGGTCAAAAACTCGATTCTGGGCTGTTTTTAGGGTTCTATTGGTTTCTGATGGGACGCCAAGCCATCTCACAGATACACCTAGGGGCAATTTAGAGTAGGCCTACTATTATGGTGTCGTCCGTGAACTTGATAATAGTGTATAGGCGTACAGTCGTGGGTGAAGATGGAAAACAGTAGCGGACTGAGCACACAGCCCTGGGGGACACCAGTGTTCAGGATCAGGGTGGAGGAGGTGTGGTTGAGTAACCTAAACACACTGAGGCCTGTTTTGTCAGGAAGTCCAAAACCCAATTACATATAGAAAGGTGGTGATGCCAAGGTCACTAAGTTTGGGGACCAGCTTAAAGGGAATAAAATGCTGAACTAAAATCAATAAACAGGTGTCACATAGGTGTTTATACCGCTGTCTAGGTGGGTCAGGGAGGAGTGTATCGCTGTGGAGATGGCGTCCTCCACTGACCTGTATGTGCGGGAAGCAAACTGATAGTGATCCAGTCGTGGGGGGGTAAAAGAGCCAATAATTGTGGCATTTCTACGCTTTGCTGGAAACATTTTCCCAATTATATAACAATAACAGCGCAGTACGTCATCTCAAAAAAATGTCGCATGATACAATACATGCATGGAATGAAAACAGGTTTCAAAAACAAACTGTGCTTTCATGATCAGGTTCATGATTCAGGAGCCTCTTGTTGATCCAGAGGATTGTGCTACACCCTTTGTCGCACGTGCCTTCGAAATCTTTCGGAGTGTGTGTTTTCGAGTGACGTGGCGCAAGTCTTTGATGCCATTCTCCAGAATCATAGCCACTCGCACACTGCGCATACCTGCGCAGACAGAAACCTGGCACCGGTTTTTACGCTGAAGTCACTGATTTACAAGAGCTGTAGAGAGTTATTAGCATGCGTACATGGATTATTAGTGTGGGTGTGAGTGTAATAATGACAGGCTGGTTCTCTGATGTGGTCTGAACAATATAAAGGCCTGGATATAAAAGCTGTTATAAAATCAAATGAAAAGAAATAACAGTAAAATATACTATCTAGGGAACACACACTTTTCAGTAAAAGTAATAGGTTTTTAGGTCAAAGTACAGGTCGATTGTGAGAGGTCTGTTGGTATTTAAAGTTATATACGAACCACTAAAAGGCAGATTCTAGATTACAACATAGTAAATACTTTTAGGTTTTAGATCATGGTATGGGATTTGAGACACAGCTTGTGTGTGTTAGAGGTACTGGTGTGTTCACGTATATAACAGCAAAAAGAAGCATTACGTTTTTATTCTCTTCTTATTCACTATAAAGTACGTCTTGTTCTCTCTCCATAGATCATTAACAGACAGCATTAACCATAATTTCCGTGGTGACGATTAAGATTAAAGGTCAGTTATAAGACCTGCTATCCTGTTCCCTTTAAACTCACTGATGATGATGATGTCACCTCATAAACTCAAAGGAGTTTGAGTGGCACTTACTGCTATCTATACAGCCGACAGTTCTGTGATTTTAGGACATTGAGCCATAAAGTTTTGATCCTTTAAAACAAGAAATGTATGAATTTGCTCTTTGGAAACTTATTTGGGGAAAAATTTGAGAAAAAAAAAAAAAAAAGACTAAAATATTTGGTTTTCATTGACTAAAGCTGTTCAGTTGAAGTTGACTAAAATCGCGGCAGAACTGAACCAAGACTAAAACGACTAAAATATGACTAAAACTAATATATATTTTTCACAAAGAAGTAAAACTAAATCCAAATTACGTGCCAAAATTAACACTGCTCCAGCGCAAAACTAAAGAAAGTAAACATCAGACACCGAACATGTCTTGGATGATTGACTACATTTGTGGGGAACATTGTGTACATTTCATTTTTATCTGAACAACTATTATCGTCATAGCTGTACAAATATAGGCACTTCACTCTTGCCCATTCTGTCCCAGCTGCTCTGGCATGTCCATTTACCTTCATCAATAAAGTCTTATCTCATCTTAAAAAGATGTGAACAAACCGTACAGTAGCAATGCGAAAATGTACATCTGAAAATCACTCTGACAATTTCTATAACCGTACAGCGGTTTGGTCAGCTGTTGCTTTTTACTGGGACTCGATCACTGATGGACTTGGGCGTGATTCCTATCCGACACCGCAGGCAGCCTTTTATAATGTAATGATTAATCCATGTGCTATTAAATAGCGTGTCACAACCCTTTAAAAAGGCGAGAAACTAATTCTAAGTCGTTGTTAAAAACTTGTCAGATGCAAACTCATTTCCTGCCAGCGAGTGACATTTGGCTGTTGATGCGCCAACCTCCTAGCGTGGAACTTTAACCACCGAGTTACCATTACCTTATATAGAGAAACCCACCTAAAGAAGTTTGCCTTAACAATTCATCCAGGTATCGGATGCTTAAGCCAGACGGCTCTATGTGATTAAGCAGCGATAGCTCAGCGATTCGTGTTAGTGACCAGAAGGTTGTGAGTTCAAATCCCAAAGCTGTCAGAGAGCCCTTGTGCAAGGCCCTTAAAAGAATTGTTAGGTAAAAAGAATTCATTTTATACAATTTTCAACTTAACCCAAATGTACTCGATTAGCCAAGACATGTTTGCTTCTTCAGCTACGAGGCTAATGTAGGTAACAAGTAATAATAATGTATCTGTATAGACTGTATACACCCTCGTGCTAATGCAATCCCAAATCCACCCCTTCCCGCCACTATCCTGGTCACGCTATGCTATTATGAATGGTGTACCGCGCTATTACATTAATGCAAGAGGACAATTTGGGGAAATGCGACTCTGTATGTCTAAACTCAGATTGACTGCGTCAGGAAATTGTTGTCGTATCACAATTGTAATTAAGTTATTGACTTTTACTACAGCGTTTACAGACTGATACCGTACATCTATACTGTAGGAAACGTGATCACATCTTTAACCAGCTAGCTAACTGCTAGTAAACAAGCGCGCATTTGTCACAGGTCAACACGACATTCAGACTCCGAGTCTCGATTTGCATCGTCATATCCTCAGCGATTTATTTAACTGTAGCCAAACCTGTCAAAATAAAACACTAAGAACCACAATTTTGTTCATTACTAACATTAGCTAGCGGACTAACGTAGCACTGAGGTTCTGTGTTACTACTTTGTTATCTTCTAATATTTTGCATATTGGACCATGATAGGTTCAAGCCGTTGAAATGATGCGAAAAAATGTGATTTTGAAATGTGTTAATAAATCTGACCCAAACACTAATCTATATAACTGGAATCAGTCATCCAAGAGGAGCTAACCATTTTAAAACATCACATTTTTGAGTGCAGACATACTTTAAGATATATATGGTACTATATACTCGGCACGCTACATTTTGTATATAAATTTGATCTTAGATGTTGATTTGATGTCTTCTGCATTAGTGTGTCATTATAAAAGAGCAACTTTTACATTTCCAAACATTAATTTTCCCAAAAAATAAATTTTTACAGAGACCTTTAGTCATTAAAGAAAGTAAGATATTCAGTAATAGAGCACTTTTTAGATAAAAACATAATCAAGGTGTGAGGGTGGGGTTGACGGGAGACAAGAGGCGGAGGACAGGTACAAAGCCGTTTAATAGAAGGTGAACATAAACATGCAGATAGTGAACAGGTGTGCGTAACGCAAAGTAGACATGGACAAATGTTTGACGACAGGGGGCAGAAACAAGGGGGTACTTACACACACACACACAGCTGGGAACAATCAATGACGGGACAGGGTGTGAACAAGACAGAAACCAAAACAAAAGACGAGGAAGTTCATGACACAAGGCTGTTCTGGGATATTACCTGCAGAGACAGAAGCAAGTGAGAGCCAAAGTTCTGCAGAAGAACCGTGACAAGTTCTCCAAGATTCTTGGAA
>JAOUQW010028308.1:0-11463 GCA_028565825.1 Olivaichthys viedmensis
GCATTGCGCTGCTGCCACACGATTGGCTGATTAGATAATTGCATGAATGAGAAGGTGTACATGTTCCTAATAAAGTGAGTGTATAGATGCAATTTATCCAAAAATCAGAAAATTTTTTGATGTGTCCAAAATCGTCATTTCTACCTGTAGTGTCTCGCCTTAAAGAAGCACCGTTACCGCTTCAATAGGCATTTAACTCCACTACTACTGCTGAGTGCCGCTGCCTCGTATTTCAACACATGTCGAGTGAAAAACAAAGATATTAGCCAGACAACACAGCTATCAGCCTTTTTAAGACTTTCTGCCGGTAAATTTTGTTAAGGGCGAAAACACAAGGCAGTATTAAAAGTCATTGCGATATCAGCACCTCAGTGAAAATACTGTGAAACCACTTTATTGACTTACTCAATGGCCCTCTGATGCAGTAGTAACATCTTATCAATTGAAATCATTTTCCTCAACCTCTCAGTTCATTGCCAGCTTCTATGCAGTCAACAGTTTCCCACACCTCTTGATCTTGGTACTTAAAATTGTTCAGTTCATGTTAAGTACTTAAAATGCTGTATTGTGTTATATATGTGTTATATTGTGTTATATATAATATAACATATATATATGTGTGTTATATTGTGTTATATATGGCCAAGCTTCTTTTCGTGCAGTTGATGCCTACCTCTTTATTATGATGTTAATAGCACAGTTATGATGTGCTGTGCCCTGTTACTACGTAGTCTGACTTCTGCTCCTCGTAAGTGGCTTGTGCTTGTATGTGGCTTGTGTTAGCGATGTTAGTTTTTATGTATAGATGGCACATTATAGCTTGTCATTAGATTCCCATTATTACAGTCTAACTCTGACTTCACCTCGGCCTCTTCTCAGTAACAGCACTCTTCTATTATAAACAATGATAGAACGGGCATCTACAGTGCAAAGACGAGCTGGCCTTTCTTATTGCTATTATCCTGACCCTGAGAGGTTGCTAACTTTAATAGTAATTGTAGAGGAACACAGGAAAATGGTGGGATGGCCAGAGCAAGGTCCTGTTGGAAAGCTTTTACTTTTCCATTGTGAGGGAGAACGCGCTTTTTGCAGACTGTTACTCACACTGGGGTCACCATAGACATGGATGTGTGCTTGTTCCATCCAGAATAGTGGCGTTGTTATCAAGAACCATGGTTCACTGGACATCCTTTTCTCACCAATAAGCCAAAGTTTGTAACAGACACACAGACGCTGGATCCTTGTGGCATCTGAGCCACCACTATCTATATGCAAATTCTAACATTTAAGCAACAACAGTTGTGGTCATTTGGTTAATTTCCTAAATTACATACAAACATCAACTGCACTGAAACATCCTTGTCCTCAAGAAAAAAATAAATTGGAAAAGTAGCTCTACAATGTAAAAAAACAGGAACTTTAAACCTAAAAATTGAATTGTTGTGGCTTATGAACACCCTTTACGTATACACTAAAGGGCACAGACGCTAAATATGATAAGCATATGTCAGACAACAGGCAGGCAGCATGAGATATTAATTAGCATTCAGAGAAAGCGGACAAATATAGAGGACGTTTTGTCTTTGTTGTTGCTACGCAGAGAAGCAGTGGAGCCATTGCCATAATTTTTGGTACAAAAAGGGAGTTAAACCTGAGGATTTAGTTTGGAATTGGGGAGCAGCTTCAAAGACAGGCAAAGTCTTGATGTTAATTTTTTGAAGCACTACTTACCAGCATATATAACCTTGCTGAAAATGATACTATTACGTTCAATAACGTTATAAAATCTATCTATTTAGTAAGTGCTGTTCATACTTGTAGATAGGATATTGGCTTGTTGATTACAGTGGCTGAGAAGCAGTTACACTCTTCAAGGTAAAGTGAAAAATACTACGTTAAAAAAAACTGAAATGATCTTGCTTTCATAAAGAAAAGAAAGCGCATTTATGAGTTTCAATTTTACATCACTTCAGTTTCTGGATCCATTTCTGTCGCTTATTAAAATGTTCTTATTAGGTTATAGCTGTCCAGACATCGTTTCTGCATTAGATTACATTAATGGCGAAATTAATCCTTGCAGCCAAAATCAATCCTCCCATATGGAATTCTTTTTTTGCATGGATTATACTGTCCATATTTACTTCAGGTTAATTAAATTAAAAGTCTTGTTTCTTGGTTTGCCATCTGCTTCATTCACTTCAAGCCTCAAGCCTCAAGCTCATCTATGTGTATGTGTGTGTGTAAGCAAATTAAGACTTACACACTCACCAGTGTGAAATGTCTTAATCTCAGCCTGTTATCAAGGTTCGGAGTTAAGAGAGGCAGCCTTTCAATGTGTAAAACCCTACTAACCCCTTCACCAGCGCAATATTTCACACACATTTGGTTACTTCTATTTCTGCATATATTCGTAGTGTTAATGTGTTTTTTCTTTAGGGAATTGTATTGGAGATGTTGTAGTTTAGTGAAGAGAGAATTGACCAATTTATCTATTCTCCAGGAGGTAAAACTGACCTTCATTCACAATGTATTAGTAATTATCACCTTTACTTTATGTACCCCCAAACATACGCACATACATACAATACACTGAAGTTTGCTTCTCCTTAAGTATCTCCTTAAGTAGAGCGCCCCAAGGCAGAGTTACAATCACAGTGATTCTATCCTAATGTCTGTCTTGTATTTCTACCTGAGTGGAAATGTGACCATCTCTATGACTCAGCTATGCTTTATTCATGCATCAGTTTACCCCTCTCTCCAAGCCTTACAACACAACAAAAGATATTACTGTCAGGAGAATAAAGAAACATGCATACACCCATATGCTGGACTACGTCTAACAATGTAAAAACTGACAACTGTGGACAGAACAGACCTGACACTTTCCAAACATGATTCGTTGTTTTTCAAGTAATAAACTTATAGTTTGTCTCAATTTGTGTGTGTTTGTCTGTGTGTGTGTTTGTGTATTCACAGGCTCCACGGATGGGCACACTGATGGGAGTATATTTCCCCTGTCTACAGAATATTCTGGGTGTGATTCTGTTTCTGAGAATGACCTGGATGGTGGGCATTGGAGGAGTCATCGAGTCCTTCATCATTGTCCTTATGTGCTGCTCCACGGTGAGCTGGTCACAATCACACACAGCCAAGCACATGTATACACTCTTATACTCTACATGCAGATACTCTTGTCTTTATACTCTCAGAACCCATCAAGCAAGTTTTTTTTTTGGGTGCTGTCAACCCTGCATCGTTTGGTTAGGTTATTTTAAACCCTGGTGGTGTTTGCCTCCTTAGTGTGGTCTGTTTGAGCAGGTGTGAACACATCATTCAACCACACTGAGACCCAAATCCAGATGTGGTTTAGGCACGGTACCAAATAAGCTTGCCAGCCCTCAAGGTCTGGTCTTGAGACTCAATTATAAAAATGCAACCCTTGAGTTTTTTAGAGTTTTTATGATTTATTTTTTTTTGCTTAAACATGGAAATCATTTTGTCTGTCATTCATTTTGTGTACCTAAACTTTGTGCCAAAAATTTCATTATTGCTCACTGCATCCTTCAACGACTTCTTATGACAGCGATATATAAACCTTTGGCCTCTGATATATGTTGTAATTGGCCAATGAGTTTGATTCGATCCAGACTAGACCTGACATTTCTACTAATGAATTTTTTTAAGCCTGAATTCTCAATACCTTCATTTGAAAGAAGTGAAGATTGTGCACGTCACACCCGGATCCACCGCTACTCCAGGAGCCACCGCGACTCTCAAATCCGCTAATACTCCAGTCTGGACTTTGTCACGCTCCCATTCACCTTCCTTCTAACACCCACCGGTTGGTCATTCTCAGTCAAGGACTTTGTGTATAAATAACCCACTTCTCACATTCCATTGTTGCGAGGTTTTGACAATCCCTATTGTGCATCTCTGAGCATTATATCCTGCATTGTTTATATAGTTCTGACCTCTCTTTTGTTTCCGAATCTGATTCTGCTTTCCTGCATTGCATTTGTCCATACCTTGACTGTTGCCTGTTGGACTTCATGCTTGCACCTGTATCTAACTGCCTCCACTGTGACTTGGCAGTGCATGATTTTTCCAAGCATTATAGAGGTCCCAGTGAATCTGGTTTATCTCCATAGAAAATGCCTATTTGTAAATTTCACCCTATTTTTTTTTATCTGCAAAAATCTCAGACTTTAAATCTAAAATTTCAAAATAAAACTCTGATTTTAAAAAATCTCATCTTTTATAAGTGTGTCATATTTTCAACTTCAAATCTAGCATTTGGTTTGAGAAAATGAGTTCTCTTTCTCAGATGGCATCCCACCAGTGCTCACTTGGCAGTCATTGAGCTGCAGCGCCGGTTCCTCAAGGACGGGTCTTAATACCTCTGTCAGACATTAACAATAGGGCACCTGAGCACAGCTGAGATCCATGCAATTTAAGGAAAATTTGCATTAGTTAAAGCCTTTTAGTCATAGGAGACATACTACAGAGGAACTATCTGTTCTGAAACTGGAAATATAATTTCACCCTTTCAAGAAACAATTGTCTGATTTTTACCTTATGTTACCTGCTGCCTATTTTTAGTTTAAAGAGCGACTTAGGATGTGATCTAGTCATACTAATGTATGATATCTTGAAATGCATCAGATGTGTGTGCGTGTGGGTGTGTGTGAGATCCTCTTTAATCTGATTTGCAGTATTCTATACTTTACACTAATTATTTTGCTGACCAGTGACTCCCAGTCCCAGTACTGGGGACAGAACACATTGCACACTTCAGTGTGCACTTGATTCACTCATCAAATAAATTAACAAACATTTCATGAGCTGTGACAGGTGCATTAGATCCATCAAACAGTAGGTTGGGAACAAAAAGAAACTCAGCTCATCCATTTCACATCAGACCCACTGTATCTTGAGATTATTTCTATATTTATACTTATATTTCTTGTTTAGTTGCAGAGATCAGGGCAAGTGAGTGTGCCAGTGAACATGTTGTTTATCTCAGACGATGTGCCTATTAGCATGTGATTTGTATGTTTGTGTGTGTGCTGTGCCTGTGGAAAAGCTACTTTTATCTGAAGTTCTCAAACCAATTCACTCAGATCTCTCTCTCTCGCTCTCATCCTTTGAAGCCCACATAACAGTAATTGCTTTGTCACTCACACATGCAATCTCCACGTATATTCTGCCTGAATAAAGAATATGCCACTGCTGCTGCCACAGTTACTTTTAATCTACTTAAAGAAACATTACATTAAGACCACCAAAGAAAATTTTCTTCTTTCCCTTTAAGAACTCTAATTCAAAAGTTTGAGCTCATCCTGCACTTAACTACACAACTAACCAAGAGCAGCAGCACATACATGGAGGACCATGTATGAAGACTACCCACTAAAAGCCCATCCCTAGTGGGATCCCTTATGGCTAGACATAGAATAGGCTGTCGGGTTGCAGCAAAAATGTTCATTTATGCCTACTGTTAAAAGGGGCTTTGCTAGCAGGCTTGTAGATGTGGACTTCTACAATCTGAGACCTTTTTTCCTCAATTCTCTTACATTTTATATTTAGAAGCAGCTTTATGAAAATTTTAAACAAGATACACTGTTGTTCACAAGCATTAAAAAATCAAAAAGACAAAGAAATATTTTAAACTAGGGATTATGCCAAGGTTCTAGTTGAGGAGGTAAGAATATTTCATTTTCTTGGCAACTGTATTTTCACAAATGACTGTTCTAAACAATGAACTGTTTATTTTGGAACTACTAATTTAAAGCAGACAATTTGTGTCAGGATGTTCCTGTTTTTGCTCCATGGTAAAGCGGAAGAGCCTTCTGCATAATGTTCATCCTTAAATTGCAGTTTAAGGCAATCATTGTCATTGAAGATTAAAATAATTGTTGTGCCATATATTTACATCTGCATTTGTTGTAATTTGCTGTTAATTATATGGTATTTCTCTACTTTTTCCCTATAATGTGGCCAGCAACAATCTCTGTAAAGCGCAAGACTCAGGAAACATGGAGACAGATAAATTAATTTAACTTGTATGTAAAATAGATGTCATGCTAGGTTTTAACTCCTTATATTTGTTATATATATATATATATATCTTTGTCCATCATAGTTGGTGCCTCAATTTTCTCCTCTTTCTAAGACATCACAGCCACCTGATCTTTACACGGCATGTTGTAGGAAATAAAGTGATGTACAAATCAGTGCAAGATTCTATCACTCAATACTGAGAAGAACTGGTTAGTCAATTACCAGTACTACATTCTATAAGGCTATCATTTAGTTCCAAAAATATATATATTTAAATGGTTAGGAATCTATAATATAAACTAAAGCAATATCTAAAAAGGAAGAAAATCAATTGGAGAAAAGACTTGTATACAAATGCATTAAGTAGTGGCCAGTGTTGGATGGATTTTTCCCTCTTGGGTCTGACACCCAGAGCGCTTGCTGGGGTGTGTTTTGTCAGGCGTTAAGAGGCTGTTTTAGAGACTGACTGCGTGCTTGAGGGTCTTTTTTCCAGATGTCCAATGCCTACTGCTGAGATCAACGCATTTACAAAATGCCCTGCTACCTGGAGGAGTTCAATGTGGCAAGATTCAATATTGTCTGTTTTAGATCTGTAGAAAATGTTCATGCCAACTCTCTCTCTCTCTTTCTCTCTCTTTCTCTCTCTCTCTCTCTCTCTCTCTCTCTCTCTCTCTGACTCTGACAAACTCTCTTTATGTGTCCAATCTTTACTCGGGTGAATAGAGGAGCTTAATACTGAACTCTTCAGGTGTAGAAGCCTGGGTGTGTGATTGTCTTTTTTTTTGTCATCACCAGCCCAGACTAGTGTCCCATCATCCCATACCTGTGTGTACACATGCCTTTTTATGAGCATGTGTGTGCTGTGTAAGTCTCGGCGTTAGAGGCAGCCAGACCCCGTTTGCGTCATCTGGAAGCCAACAGCACATGAGCAGGCAGCTGAGGCGTGCTCTCACTGTACCATGTCTCTCATAGCAACAGAAAGACAGCGAGGCAACTGATCCTTTTATAGACAGAGTGAAATAGCATTCAATCAGAATCAACATCCTTAGTCATCCTGAAAAATTATTAATAGCACAAACAATTATTGGAGACCAATAAATTAGTTTCTGTCCATATAGGTACTATGTGAAGGTACAAAAACTATGCCAATGTAGAAATTATGTGGTTGCTTTTTAAGGGGTGACTGCAAATGATAAGTCCCAAATGTATGAAGCCATAATGTTCTGTGTTGATATGCTCTATTTAACATTTAATAACTAACACTTGGTGCCTGCTTCCTCTTCAGATAGTCCTTTTCTTGCTTTATTTCTCTAGCCACTTCTTTTTTCAATCATAGAGCAAAAATGGCTCCATTGTCTCTGTACCCTTTTCCTGAGCAGCATGCCTATATTGAATTTGGTTGCAGTTTTGTCATATGATTGTGTAAACATGCGTTCACCATGGAATAAATGTGCCTGATGCTCTGTTGCTAAGTAACAGCCACGCAACACACACCTTGAATTTAGTCGAGTGAGCCACGCTGTATGCATGCGCATAGTTGGATTTGGAGAGACCACAAACACGACCTACTGTTCTTTTACCAGAAACAGATGTATCCATTACAAATCTGAGTCTGTCTTTGTACAAATGCACATTGTGGCATCTCAATTTACAATATCAGATGTATTTGGTTTCAAAACATCAGCCATGTCTTCTGTACCCTTACTATTGATCTGTTTTTATGTAGATACTTTATTGATCCCATAAGAAAACATCAGTCAATCAGCCACATAGGAACAAGTGGTAAATAAGTTAAAAATGAAAAACACACAATAAATGCAGTCAACAAATGTATAAGCCTCTGAGAACCTAGTGTGACTGTTAAAGTATTACTGGCTCTCAACTGGAGACAGGTGGTATGATTGGCAGCTTTTAGCACTCAGCTGCTAAAAACCCCAATTACCCAGCCAATCACAGGCTATATTTGTCGTCTTATTAGCATATGGGTTGATGTAATGATATATGTGGTAGTTTGTGCATTACAGTGTGTTTGAGAGAGTGTATTAGGTATAGTAGGTGTAATAGTGTTAAAGTGGACTAGTGATCACCTGGGCTTCATCAGATAAAACTCTTAAACAATGAGAGTCTTATCAGGGCTCCTTAGAGAGAGAGCGCCGTCCTCATTAAGCCTGATTATAGTCTAATACACCGACCTCTAGTCACTTCACACAGCACACACCTAACCTTCGGTAAAACGCACACACACACACACACACACATGTTTGTCTTACTATCCTTGTGAGGACCTTCCATTGACTTCACACAGCACACACCTAACCTTCGGTAAAACACACACACACACACACACACTCACTCACACAGACACACACATGTTTGTCTTACTATCCTTGTGAGGACCTTCCATTGACATAATGATGACTGTAGCTAATTAATGCTATGCCTACACCTACCCCTAACCTTAACCTCAGTAACCAAAAGGAAATCATTTGGCTCTTTTAGTTTTTTAAATAGAAGCTGCAGTTTTTGTAAAAAAGCAGTTTTCCTCGTGGGGACCAGCCAAATGTCCCCACATGGTCAAAACTGTCAGATATTCCTGTCCTTGTGGGGACATTTGACATTTGTTCAATGAGTTTGGGCACAATGTAGGTGTACATAATAAACTGGCAAATGAGTGTATCTTCAACCATTCATTTATTTCTCTAATTAAATTTATTTCTTTGTTTACCCAGACCATGTTAACTGCAATCTCGATGAGTGCTATTGCCACCAATGGAGTAGTACCAGGTAAGAGATGACCTGTTCTCTACCCATATATTTGCTTTGACTGCTACATCTGCATTAACTACTATGTCTCTGACTGTATAGTAGTAGTGCTGGTGACAGTAGCTCTTGGCAATGTCCAGACAGCAGGGTCCCCAAAGCTATATTTATGTGTCCATAATCCTATAATTGAGCCCTATATTCTAATAACAGCCTTGGCCTCACCTCCTGATTGGAGGAGAGCAAAAGTGAGGGCAAATTGCTGGCTTTTCTCATTGTCAGTCACTAGTAGGCTGCTATTAGTCCACTAGTCCTTCATGCTGTAAATAGCCCATCATTTATTCTATACTTCAGGGATTAAAGTTGTAATTGGGGGAGTTTCCTTTGTCTACGAGGGTCACTTGTATATTATCCACTTGTAGTAAGAAGCAGTGCAACTGGCTTCACCACTAATGTGTGTGTGTGTGTGTGTGTGTGTGTGTTTTAACAGCTGGAGGCTCCTACTACATGATCTCTCGTTCCCTTGGCCCTGAGTTTGGTGGCGCTGTGGGAATCTGTTTCTACCTGGGGACCACCTTTGCTGGAGCCATGTACATCCTGGGCTGTATCGAGATCTTACTGGTAAGAGGATATCACTACTGTAGGTGTCTTGTTCTCTGCTCAATTCACTTTTCTTTTACTCACGCAAGATTCTTTTCTATACTTTCACCTTCTTGTCCTCTCGCTGTCTTCCTCTGTGTCCCGTTCTATAATATCTCTTCACTCTCCTCCACTCTCTGCCTTTTCCCTCAGCCCTCCCTCATTCTCTCTTTGCTTATCTCTCTTCCGAATGTGTGTTTCACCGATAACTTGCTGTCTACTTCATTCCATTCTGTCCATTGCTCATTGTTTGATCTCTTCACATATACATTCCCATCTGTCTCTCTCTCTCTCTCTCTCTCTCTCAAGTATGATTTGTGTTATCTCTCTCTCTCTCTCTCTCTCTCTCTCTCAAGTATGATTTGTGTTATCTCTCTCTCTCTCTCTCTCTCTCTCTCAAGTAGGATTTGTTATCTCTCTCTCTCTCTCAAGTAGGATTTGTGTTATCTCTCTCTCTCTCTCTCTCTCTCTCAATTAGGATTTGTTATCTCTCTCTCTCTCTTAAGTAGGATTTGTGTTATCTCTCTCTCTCACTCTCTTTTTCCCTCTCTCTCTCTCTCCCACTTTCCCCTTCTCTCTCTCTTTCTTTTTTTTATGAAAGATTAATTATGTGAATTCTGCATTAGTGAATGGAAATGCAACTGGAATGTCAGGTAGCTTTGAGCTGTACCATGGTTACACACACACACACACACACACGCACACAGCTTGGACCCACATGTTCTTCACCTCCCCTCAGAAACCACTGGTGTTTATCCAACTTCTAAATTAATTCTGTGCTCAATAGTGGGACACGGGGTCCATGGCAGCCTGAATTTGTATAGTAGTTTTATCCTGCTGTTGAAAAAAGACACAAAGAATGCTATTTAAAAGAATGGAGAACTGCTTTGAGATTAAACTTGAATTGCAACCCTGGAGATATGATATGATGAATAGGTCACCATGACAACTAGCTGTCCAGGCATACGTGGGTGTGTGGGCACTCATTAAATCAGAAAAGCATATTCCTTTTCCAGCAATTCATTTCCACCAAAGTTGTGGTTAAAAAATATATGGGTTTAACCAACTGTGCAATATTCAAGACTTACTGCAATAAGACTTAGGAAGCCATAAAGCACGGCCTGCTACTATTCAGATATATTAAGAGTGCTTTTAGAAAGGTGTCTAATGTGCCATAATGGTAAGTAATTTGGGCGTTTAATTCCACGCTCAGTTGGTTCAATTATCACCAATGGCACGGAACTGAATATAATTCCAAGTTGGTCATTCCAAAGCCCTCTTTTTCACTATCAAATCCCACGGCTCTTCTTTACCTGATCTTTGCAATAGGGCATTCACCAGCAGCTTGGCCCCATCTCCAACTTCTCTTTGGCTGCCAATAAAGATGTTATAATCAATGCCATGTCGCTGTAGACCTTCCACAACTTTCCGCAAGCAGATCTAGACCCTGTATGGAAACCAGCTTTAACCCATCCACTTTCTATTTGGATCCTGTGCCCACTTTATTGGTAAAGGCTGCTTTGCTTGTTCTTTGTCCTCTCCTTATAACATTATAAACTCGTACTTTCTAATGGATCTGTGCCAACTGAGCTAAAAGTGGCTGCTGTGACTCCAATTTTAAAAAAGCAGGATCCGGACAACCTCACTAATTTCCGGCACAATTTCAACCTCCCCTTCCTGAGCAAGGTGTTAGAATGTGTGACCTGTTAGAACCACTTCAATTTGGTCTTAAAGCCATGCACAGCACTGATACAGGTCAGGGTGTTCAATTATCTTCTTGTAGCTGCTGATAGAGAAAATATATCAGTATCCTTTTTTGATCTTACTGCAGCTTTTGAGACAATATCCCATACCATTCTCCTCGATTGTCTGGAAACCCTTCTTGGAATAAGTATAACATATCTAACAGGTGGCAGTACAGTCGTGTCCAAAAGTTTTGAGAATGACACAAATATAAATTTTCACAAAGTTTGCTGCTTCAGTGTTTTTAGATCTTTTTGTCAG
>JAOUQW010028309.1:0-11461 GCA_028565825.1 Olivaichthys viedmensis
CTAGAACATTCCTTAACTACAACTAGATCCACAAGTCCATACTGCTCAATCTTAATAGAGGATTTCTGTACGTCATGCACATATCTGTTATTTATCTGTTATTGAGATAAATAAACTATTCATAAATAAAACAAAACTGAATCAGGAGTGATTTGTTTTCTACTCAATTGTGTATGAGTTCAGTTGAAAACAAGAAATAGAGCAAAAAGAAAAATGAGAGAAAAACAAATACTAGGAAGAAAATAAGAGAAAGATAAAAAGAAAGATGAAGATGGAAAAATGAACACAGGTAGATGGATGGAAGGATTAATGAAGGGATTGGATGGATGGATGGATGGATGGATTAATAAAGGGATTGGATGGATGGATGGATTAATGAAGGGATGGATGGATGTTAAGATGGAGAGAGATGGATGGATATAGACAAATAGATGAATGGATTAATGAAGGGATGGATGTATGGATGGATGTAAAGATGGAGGGAGATGGATGGATAGACAGATATATATATACTGATGGATGGACAGATAAACGCATAGACAGATGTTCTTACTGTTGCAGTGAACTTCGTCAGTATTATCACCACAGTCATTCACTCCATCACAGAAACGAGTGTTTGCTACACAGCGCTGGTTATAGCAGGGTTTATAACCTCCTCTACAACTACGGTTATCTGGAGAGAGACAGACAACATGTATCATCATCAGACCACCATCATTATCATCATCATCATCACCACCATCATCGCCATCACCATCATAACCATCAACATCATCACCACCACACCACCTTCACCATCATTGCCATCACCATCATCACCACCATCACCATCACCATCATCGTCATTTCCATCACCACCATCATCTCCACCACCATCACCATCATCACCGCCATCACCACCATCATCATCACCACCACCATCATCACCACCATCACCGCCATCACCATCACCGCCATCATCACCATCATTTCCATCCCCACCATCATCTCCACCACCATCACCATCATCACCGCCATCAAACTTCATTGACTGTGATAAACTGTGAAAATAAGATGATCTTCAGATACAATTTAAGAATTAGATCCAAGATTCCATTAAAGGATCTTTATTAAACTTGTGTTTTTTCCGTGACGGTGTACCAGTGAGGTAGTACTCGAGTGCTGGACGAGTTTCATGACTAAAGTGACTTTAACTCACTTGTCTATGAATTGAGACTCCACTTGGACTCGAGCTTATGAGCCAGAGACGTTATTAGTAGCAGCTGAGGGACTTGAGACTCGGCTTGGACTCGAGGGTAAGACACTTGGCTAGAACGCTGCTGTGTGCTGTGGTCTGGACAAGTTTTTCTGTGCAAGTAAATCTTCTTCTTTTCGTTATTATTACAACAGAGTGAATTTCATTCCATGTCTTCAATCCTCCATACATCACCCTTCTTTGTTTCTTTTCCCCTCAGTAATCCACCCAAAAGCCGGAAGCTCGTAGATTTGATGCCTCTGGTGCTGGACTGACTAAAATAAAATCTTCTCAGACAAAACAGCTCTCAGGTTTAAAAATCTTGATCCATTGTGGGTCCTGTCTTTTTCAGAAATGTCAAAGCACAAAGACTAATGCAGCTAAAGGATGGAACACAAAAGAGAAGGCTGGACTAAAAGCAGAAGAGTGTCCGTGCTGCGTTTTCCACATGCATTATGAATAAAACGGGAGTGCAGGGGGAAGCGGGGATGAGCACATTGCCACAGGCATATCTTCGCCTGATATCCCGTATTCAGCTTCACAAAACCCATGTTCGTATTATTTATGATGACTCTCGAGCTACTGTGTTTGTGTAAGCTACCACTCGAGGCCTTACTGCAGGGTCGGGCTTTTTAATTCTCATACTTTTTGAAGTTAAAATGTCAAAATCAAGAAATTATCTGATAAAATACAGAATTAAAGACAGAAATACAGTTTTCCTTATGGCGCTATATTACACAATTATACATATGCAATGGGCAAAGTGTAATAAAACATCATTATAGAAATCAACATGAAACATCGCCTCATTACACATCAGCCCATTAATGTTAACCTTTAACAGCACGTTAAATAACACTAACTGCCGCATTAACGTTAACACACAGCCTTAATAAGTTACTGGTTGAAAATGGCAGAATCAAAATGCATGTCTTTTGAAATGTAATTATACATAAAAATGCCCTTTGATTTTTACCTGTTATGCTCTTTAAGAAAACTAGATGTTCATGTTCATTTATTATTTATGATGCCTCTCAGGCTGCTGTGTCTGCTCTCCAGGTCTCGCTGTAGGGTGGAGATTTGAGATCCCGATACTTTGTAAAGTTGAAACGCGGCACGTTTAAAATGCCAGGATCAAAGAAATATCTTTAGATTTACATAGAAATACAACTTCCTCAGATTTTCGGCTGGAATGATCTTAAATAGAAATAGATGCTCATAAAGAACCATGAATGAAGAATCTTAGGCTACAGTGCACACTCTGTGTAGTTGAAACACTACAGGTTTAAAATGCCAGCATCATTAATAATAATAATAAATAATAATAATACATATAATGATACACTTATATTATTATTATGCATCGAGCACTTTCTTTTTGTGTCAAAAAGTGCTTTACATACAAAGATTAAAAGATGTAAGTATTTATTATAAAGCTCATTAATGAATTAACTATAAAGAAGAACATTCCTACCAGTTAGCAAGCACCTTTGCTAGTTAGTGAGCGGATACGTGTCTGTACTGAGTGTGTAAATCTGTGAGAACTCCCTTCATCTACATTGGTCTCGTGTCAAAGTCGAGTGTGTTCCTGTTGATCACTCCTCCTCCCCTTGTGCTGCAAGTGCACACTCATGTGACTTAGGGGAAGTCAATAAGGGCACATAAAAAACTTTAGTGAAATGTCTCTCTCTCTCTCTCCCTCTCACCGCAGTATTGCCTCTTTTCATCAGATTTGTCTTTGCAGTGAGCGACGCCGTCACACGCGAGCTGGTAGTCGATACACTCCCCATTCCCGCACTCAAACTCGGAGTGGGTATTACAGGAGGAGTTCAACGCTGCGGGGGCAGAAAGAGAAATTTAATACAATGATATGTAATACAACATGTATAACACATGTAATACACAAGTTATTATACACATGAAATTGAATTAACATTTGCCCTCTCACATCATCCATTTCCCTATAGCATTGTAGATCACTTGTTTTCTGTACTTTCTTTTACAGCTGGAGGCTCTAAACTACTGCCTTCACACACACACACACACACACACACACACACACACACAGCTATTATATTTATAGGCTGCCAGCAGCATGTTCCTCAGACAGCTGAAGATATAAAGCTCTCAGCGTTTCAACGCCACAACCTCACTGAGGGAACAGTAAAAGATAAAAATAGTTCAGTAAGTGTTTGTCTCAGTGTGAGTGCAACACCACAAACTGGGGGGAGAAGAGCATTATTTTACCTTTCATCTGAGCAATTTTACAAACAACAACCCATAAAATCCTGAAAAGCTGAAACTAAACCAAAGACAACGATAGAGACAAGAATCTCCTTCATCATTCTTCTTAATATGTACAGCTTCATTAATAAGCTTCTCCCTTTTCTTCTGCTGCTTCTGCTTCTTCTCCTTTTTCTTCTGCTTCTTCTCCTCCTTTTTCTTCTACTTCTACTTCTGCTTCTCCTTATTCTGCTTCTTCTCCTTCCTCTGCCTCTTCTCCTCCTTCTGCTTCTTCTCCTCCTTTTTCTTCTACTTCTCCTTCTGTTTCTCCTTCCTCTGCTTCTTCTCTTCCTTCTACTTCTCCTTCTCCTCCTTTTTCTTCTACTTCTCCTTCTGCTTCTCCTTCCTCTGCTTCTTCTCCTCTTCTGCTTTTCCTTCCTCTGCTTCTTCTCTTTCTTCTGCTTCTCCTTCTTCTCCTTTTTCTTCTGCTTCTTCTCCTCCTTTTTCTTCTGCTTCTTCTCCTCCTTTTTCTTCTACTTCTCCTTCTGCTTCTCCTTCCTCTGCTTCTCCTTATTCTGCTTCTCCTCCTCCTTCTGCTTCTCCTTCATCTGTTTCTTCTCTTCCTTCTGCTTCTCCTTCTTCTTCTTCTCCTTCTGCTTCTCCTCCCTCTGCTTCTCCTTTTTCTTCTGCTTCTGTTTATCCTCCTTCTCCTTTTTCTTCTGCTTCTGTTTATCCTCCTTCTCCTTTTTCTTCTGCTTCTCCTTATTCTGCTTCTTCTCCTTCTCCTTATTCCGCTGATTCTCCTTATTCTGCTGCTTCTCCTGCTTCTCCTCTTTCTGCTTCTCCTCCTTCTGCTTCTCCTTCTTCTCATTTTTCTTCTGCTTCTCCTTCTCCTCCTTTTGCTTCTCCTCCTCCTTTTCTTCTGCTTCTCCTCCTTCTTCTGCTTCTTCTTCTCCTTTTCTTCTTCCTCTCCTTCTCCTCCTTCTGCTTCTCCTTCTTCTCCTTTTCTTCTTCTTCTCCTTCTCCTCCTTCTGCTTCTCCTTCTTCTGCTTCTTTTTCTCCTTTTCTTCTGCTTCTCCTTCTTCTCCTCCTTCTTCTCCTTTTTCTTCTGCTTCTCCTCCTCCTTCTGCTTCTTCTTCTGCTTCTCCTTCTCCTTCTTCTGCTTCTCCTCCTCCTGCTTCTTCTCCTCCTTCTTTTCCTCCTTCTGTTTCTTCTCCCTTTTCTTCTGCTTCTTCTTCTTCCCTCCTTTTCTGTGCTGAGTGCAGCCCAAAGTGTTTCATGTACAGACTCTATTCACACTTTTTTTTTGTAGAAAATTTCAGCGAGATGTGGAGTGTGGATTTTTGGGTTTTATAAAAGTTTATAAATTTTTTGTAAAGCTTTCACATTTTTAAAGATTAAAGTCATCCTTCCTTCCTTGCATCTTTTGTTTTTATCTTTTTCTTCCTTTTATTCTGTCCTTCGTTGTATTTTTCTCTTTTCTTTCTATTATCTCTCCTTATTTTACATTGTGAATATGAAACGTTCATACTGTAACATGTAATACATTAAAGCATTTAGAAAACTGAGAACATCCTTCTTTAAACTGTATACAATTATTGATTCCAAACATTTACACTCAAGTATAAAATAATTTTTCTTTTTAGTCTCAATACTTTTCACACGATTACTTAATTCCTTTAAAAGAAGGAATTCTGGCCCCTTCTCTCTTTCCTTTTTTCTTTTCATTCTTTCATCCCTCACTTCAGCTTTGAACATTATCACTTTCTAACAGTTTGAGAGGTTAACGCAGTTCAGTCAGCTTTTCAGGGTTTTATGGAGTTTTTAAGAGCATCATTTTATTCATGGTTTTGCCGCCATATCATGTGTTTTATCTTTAAAGTCAGATAGCATAACTATCTGTCCGTGTCTGAGTAATCCATCTGTGTGTATTGCTTTCATTTTCCCCTTTGTGAAATTTAATTGGGTGTAAAAAAAAGGTGCTATAAAACAAGGTTTGTCATACACACACACTCCTTGGAGAACATTACTGATAAAGATATTATTAGTACTACAGGGAATTAATTTAATAGGAAATAATAGAACTACTACAATAATTATTATTGTTGGTAATGAGGCATAAACAGAGACAGAGAGAGAGACAGAGAGAGAGACAGAGGACTTACATACACATCTGTTATCATCCAGTAATATTCGCGCCCCTCGACATCTGCAGGTCACCGAGCCATTTGAGGTCAAAAGGCAGAGGTCATGGCAGCCTCCATTATTCACATTACAGGGCGAAAGCTCACCTGCACACAGGAGACGCACCGTGTTTATGGGAATAATGAAACAGTGTTGGGAATAAATGATAAGTGTGTGTTCAGGTAACTCCATGTCTGTGTGTGATTGGCTCGCGCTCGTTTGATGACATCATCTCGTTGTGCCTCTTCATAATATTCAACAGAATATTAGTACGTATATTTATTATGGATGCACCGATACGATACAGAGTATTGGTATCAGGGCCGATACTGGCGGTATCGCATTAGATGTGATATTTTCTGATTTAATCCCCTGACGTATTTTATGCCATGACAGTGTTTCAGCTCGTAACGTTTTGGCGTGTCGCGCCGCCACACCAAAGGCCTATACATATTTTGATTAAAAAACAAATAAAAATGCAGTCCCAAAAAACTTTCTGAAAATATATTTTAATATTTCTGCCAAAATGCGCTCTCAAAGCAATACTGCCGTTCGCATGTTCATTTTTATGAATAGCCTCGGAGGCCGCGGTCCGTTCGTGCTCCTTTCCGCGGTGTGTGCTCTCTGTGATGATGAAAGAGCCGAGCGCCAGCTGTGGCGTGAAATTCACACCGTCAAAGCGGTGCTGTCTTTTTTCTTCAGCAGCAAACAAAAGTAATAACTTAAGGTAGGTTTTTGGTCGTATTATTTGGTGATAGTAACAGCTGGAGGATTCTATCATATGTACCAAGGTTCCAGACTAACGCCGTCCCGAGGACGATATAAATAGTGTACGGGACGATGTAAAATCAGTTCTGGGACGATAATGTTGCGTGCGTTAACACTTAATCTCTGTAACATATAGAAGGTAGCGGGTAAATGAATGTTAGACTGCGGTAATGAAGGTGGGACTTCTTTTTAGCTTGTCGCAGAAAAAGTGGTTACTTTAAGCTGTGATTGGTGGATCACCGTGTCAGTCAATTGTGGATATTCAAAAGTCACGGTGTCCTCCGATTGCCATGGCAACGGTAAACTGAGCGAGAATACGGCGCCGTTCGGTTCCTATCGGCGATGCTGCGGTTTTTAAACAGACCCCAGGTGAACGTCAATTAAAGTCTCATTAAATGATGTAAGAAATGTGAACAAAAGCACACTATTAGCGTTAAGCTGTGTACAGTTTAAAATGAACTCCTCGGGTTAATCACGTCAGTATGTGCTGAGGCTAGATTAGCTAGCTAACAGTCTGTTAACTTGGCTGGTGATGATGAGTGCTCTCTCAGCTCTTCTACCGGTTATGGCTTCTCTGAGTAGGCTGACATGATGATTCATGTCGTATAACAGTACAAGTGGCTGACACGTTGCATGTTAATCATCATCATCAGAGCCGTTCGAGGCATATTTTAGTAGATTGGTATCGACTATGTTAAATCCTAGTCAAATTCCTATCATCTGGTTAAAGTGATGGTTAGACTAGCGGCGTGTGAAATGTGTGTGTGCAGGATTACAGGAGTAACAGCGCGCTCAAGGCCGAGAGAATGGAGCAGGCGACTCTGTGCATGTTAGAGCAAACATGAAAGTTGTGTATTAAAGACACCATAAAATGGTCATTTTAAAAAAGTTACAGAGGAGAACGGTATTGTGTACAGTATTCCTGCATATATCCGATTTCATACAGGGAGTAATGATTTTTTGGGTTCATGTAAAATCTACCTAGCAAACAAAATGCATTTTGATGAGTAGAATTTTGACCAATAGTTTAATAGAAAATGTAAAAAAGCGTCCCGTCTCATCAGTGTGTGGCGTCAGTATTCCGTACAGTGCATCTCCAAGCGTTAAGCGAAATTACATTTGAATATTTTCACATCTAATATAATAATACGACGGTGTGTTTTCCATGTTAAAAACGTTCTATTTAATACATTTCCTCACATTTGAAAGGGAGAATTCCTAAATGAACACTTAAGTGAGTGCTTAATCAGTCAAGGTGAAAAGTTCCCCCCGGGCATCGTGCATAGCTCAGCGCTTCCCCACCCGCAGTGTTCATGTCATGTAGGGGGGGTCGGTCACTATCTACTGAGAGTTTAAGGTAAATTACAGCGTGTGGATGGCCTTCGAAACGTTTTGGATGGAAAAAGGAATAAATCACAATAATACCGGTTTGTTTATATTTAATACATTACCCGCAAGTGTAATTTATTATTTTACTGTTTTATTAGCAGGAAAAGGTCAAGTGCACGGATTACGTTTTAATTTTTTGACTATCTTAAGAGCACAGTATCAGTTGAGAGTGTCACACCGTGTACATGCTTAAAAATGAAGTGATTTTGCTGTAGCATTTTATAGTAATCTGCATCCAAGCATATCTTATTACCTCATTAGATTGACTTCACTCTTAACAATGTGCGGCTCTATTAAATACCTTGTATGATCTGTAAAAATATCCCTAGCAGCAACAGAAATGTTTAGGCTCCTGGTGAAGTCCTGCTGTGTAATCATTTCTATCGAGCAGTCATAAGTGATATATCACAGCAGGGTCATATAAAAGTACCATGTTGTACATTTTATGGGACGGCCAATTTTCAGTTCTGAAAAAAGACCCGCACCAAGACCTCAATTCCACAAGAAACACTGCATGAACATGTGATATTGACTGATGCAGCGTAAACACAGACACAAATGGTCTTGAAGCCGCCTGCACACCTGCGGCTAACTTGGATGTCAGTATCAGATGAGTATCAGGTATCGGCCAATCACAGAGCTCTGATATCAGTATTGCACTACAAATGATAATTGGGATAAATGTACAGAATATAGTCTTATAGTCATACTCATGTATAAACTGCTTTTAGAAAACATTTTTACAGACAACAGCCACAACAATAATAATATATAATAAAATCTAAATTAGATTGTGACTCATATAAAAGGATTACAAACGACAAATTATAGGAAAATAAATACTAATGAATAAATAAAGTTAAAAAAATTATACATTCAGAATAAGACATGAAATAAACACAAACAATTACAAAATACAGGTATACATGTTCACAGATTATCCACACACACACACACACACACTTATTGAAGGGCGTCTCAGCAGTGGTAGTCAGTGGGGCTCCTCTGTGTGTGTGTGTGTGTGTGTGTGTGTGTGTGTTTGAACTGTACTTGGCACACAGCAGTGCGGTGAACAGAGCAATGAGCCAAGGCGCCACACACACACACGCACACACACGCACACACACACACGCACAGGGTGAGCGTATTCATTCATCTGTGTACACACACTTGCACAGAGGGTAAACGCTTCCATCTGAGTGCTCATACACACACACACACACACACACACACACACACACACACACACTATGCAGAATCACTCCAGAGCCAAATCAATCACCATGGCAACTGGGGGCAATCTCCTTATGGGATTAGACCTGAGCTGCAACTAATGATTATATTTATAATGGATTAATCAGCTATAATTTTGATGAATTGATTAACTAATCCCCTGTTTCAATGACAGCAACAGTCACAAATGCTTTATGCAGTGTGTGTGTGTGTGTGTGTGTGTGTGTGTGACTCACAGCGGTGTGTATCGTTAGCCACAGCGGCGATGCCCATGGGCTGCTGGGAAATTTGGTCTCTGATGACATTGACATTGGCTCCGGTGAGTTTATCAGCACGCATCACAGCCCGGCGCTCCCAATCCGACCAGAACAGGAAGTCTCCATACACCACCAACCCAAAGAACGACCCGGGGCTGGACTTTATAACCACCTAAACCAATAACAGATAAAACAGGAGGGGGGGAGACTATAGACAAGAGAAAGGACTCCTTTTCTTTTTTAGAGTGCGCTGAGAGAGAAATTTGGGCCATGACTTTAAGTTCCCCCATACAAATAAAAGATAAAAGCAAGACATAAAGAGATGTCTTTTTTTCCCCCGTTTAGTTTTAATGTCAGCCCCCAGAGACGAAGAAAGTGCTGGTCTTAAAGTGGGATTAAAGTGAGGGAAGGTGGGGGTCGTGGACTCAGGTAATCGAGCAGGATGCGGATAGTTCTGAATTCAGATTAGTAAAGCGCTATTACAGGAACCTGCTTGAGGGCCTCTTGGACTCGAGTCCCACTGAAGACGAACAGACGCATCACAACTCGCGTTTATTTTACATCACACTTCACTGATGGCTCCTATCCTGCACCCACTGCTCTCTCAGCACAGCAATGCCAGTAACATCTGCAAAAACAGCAACACCTCTGAATCTGAATGTACATCAGGACGGAAATCCATCGCAGTGATGGAGACATGGTGCTGGGCCTTGCTGTAAAAAATTAACCATTAAAAATGGGAAGAAGAGGGAATTAAAAAAAAAAATCTGATGAACAACTGACATACTGAAACTTTTGTTTAGAGAGACCTTCTGTGGTATTTATTTATTTATTTTCATTTCCATAATACACAACCTTTTTGCACTTTTCTATGATTTATTTAAAAATACTTTCCTGGGGGTATGTGGGATGAATAAAACAAATCCACACCTTATAAAGGCCATCACATCTACAAGACACTTCAATAAAGCAGCAGAGCACTTACAGCTCAAAATAACTCTCTCTCTCACACACACACACACACACACCATATCTTCCAGACTATACGTCTTTCTGACACACCCCACCAAACTCTGTCTGCTTAGAGAGAAAAACAATATATACGTTGCTTCGTTGTTCGAGTAGCAGGTGTGTTTCCTCTAAAAGTGCACTTCAGCTTCCCCACCTGGTGTAGTGTGGTTTAGTGTTTGTCCCCTTAGTGTTGCCGTAGTTCAGCGCTGTGCTGGTTTTTTTCTACATATTACACTTTAACTCTAAAACTCTTCACTCACTTTATTAGGGGTTTCTGTTCGTCCCATCACTGCCATATTGTTATCATCTGCTAGCGTTCCTATGGGATTTTCAATGTCATGTTAAGGCCAAGCTAACGGTAGTGTACCTTACACACACTGGTTTGAGCTCACATGGTGCAACTGTTACACCGCACACAAGCACAGCATTTAGCCATATTTATTATTTTTGCATTTCTGCCATTTCCACGCAGGTTATCTGATGCACAAATACAAAATGCACACTTTCTCTGTCTATGTTAGGTAGACAAGGTATTATGAAGCTTTAAAACTTTTGCTCCATTCTATCAGAGCTAACCGACACCACTAATGCTAATGAGTTCATCTTCATCTTCGTCATTTCAGAGGTCAGATTGTCCACCTCGGGAAAAAATGTTCCAACTCTCGGTCTGTGTCTATTCATGAAGGTTATTCTCTTAAATGAACAGCACTGAATGTACTTCAGTTTCCACTTTACCAAAAATGACATGTCTGAAGAAGCAAACTCCAGACACGTGAGATTAGTCTTTGTGAGGCACTGTGTAAATGTGTGTAAGAGCACATGGAGGCGTTTGATACTCACGTGTCTGCGTGAGCCGTCGTATTCACATCTCTCCACTGACCCCACACTGCCATCAGAGAAGTAGAGTTTCTCAGCTCGAGGGTCAATCGTCAGTCCGTTCGGAGTGACAAGTCGCTCACTGACCATGACTCGCACGTTTCTGCCCGACAGTGACGATCTCACGATGCTCGGCCTCTTCTCATTCCAGTTAGTCCAAAACATCAGACTGAGAGAGACAGAGAGAGAGAGAGAGAGAGAGACAGGGAGAGAGAGAGAGAGAGAGAGAGAGACAGAGAGAGAGACAGGGAGAGAGAGAGAGAGACAGAGAGAGAGAGAGACAGGG
>JAOUQW010028310.1:2500-11461 GCA_028565825.1 Olivaichthys viedmensis
CACAGTGGGCCTCATAACAATCTTTTCATTTATTAACTATTGTAGCTGCTACTACAACAGTAGAAACTTGTGGCTTCAAAGGGGAAATAACAGTGGTGTTTCAGATAAGTAAAAAGATGTTTAGAGGTTTCATATTTGTGCATGATTTGCAGGATAAGAACATATCCAAGAGCACACATTCTGCAGAAGTTCCATGCGCATTGTCAGTCTCTTGCAGCTAACGGCAAAGCAGGATATCAAAGTGAATTTGAGGTGAATGTCAATAGATGATTTTTTTTTGCCTGAACAAACTTTATACACACTTCAAACCGATGGTGTTCAAACTCATACTCTGAAGGTCTGCAGTACTGCACGGGTTAGTGTTTTTCCAGATGTCATTCTTAGTTTAATCAGGAAAAACATTTACATTTATTGGATACTGTTATTCAAAGCAACTTACAAGTACAGCAGAGTACAATACAAGCATAGATTTGAGCAGTTCAGAGTCAAGGGCTTTGCTTAAGGGCACAACAGTGGCTCTCTTGCAGTTATGGGATTTAAACGCACAACCTTCTGATTATTAGCATAGAACCTTAACCTTTAAGCTATGACTGCCTTGTAAATGCTAAACTGTGCAGTGTTGTGGCCCTCCAGGACCTTTTGGAACCTTGATCTAAGTAAATTAAGCACTGAGGTTATCAGTGCTTGGTATGGTGTTGTTATTTCTGTTCACGTAATTGTATGTGTTTCTTAGGAACTGAGTGACACTGGAAAAGAGTTTTCATGTAGGGCTGGAGAGCTGGATGCCAATAAAGAGAAAAACAGATACCCCTTTATTTTACCCTGTGAGTGCTTATAAATCTTACCTTCAATCAATTCGTCATGAATCTGAATCCAAATAGGCTTTTTGCACGATTTGTCATTGGAAACCTTTTACATTCAACTACAAACAAAAGACCTTAATGGTCCAATAAAAATGACTTTTTCATTAAAAAATAATAATAATCAGTGTACACTAGGGCTGGCCCGAATAATTTGAATACTCGAGTATTTGTTTGTTAGGTTGGTATTCGTTTCTCTATTTAGTATTTTTGGAAGCTTCGTCTTTTTGAGCTACAAATTTATGTATTACATAAAGTTTGTTAATCCAAGAAGATTTTTATTTCTACGGGCTGCAAAATAGCCCATGTGCAGTTTCGATTATGGCTATACTGAAAAATATAGCAGCAATATTGTATTCTGTATTGTTTCTAGCTAGAAACCACACGGAAGAAATAGGACTCGAGGGGGAAAAAAACATGCTTGGTGTGCGCGTCCACCACACTGCACACGCGCATCAAGTGTAAAATGCTACATTGATTAACATGGGAGCATATTGGAAGCGGCGCTAACCGCATCTGGTATAAAATGGGCTTAAGAAATCACGTGTGGGTGAACTTTTAATAATCAGACTAAATTTTAATAAGAGGTTGGTATGCCATGAAGGCACGACAAGTTTGATGAATCATCTCAAATATGTAAGTATATATATCTTGGTTTATTTTTATTAATATATTGTTGCCGCCTAATGAATACATTTTGAACTGTAGCAACGAACATACTTAAAATTGTGGTTAATTATGAAAAGTAAGTATTATTGTTTTTAAGGGTGGTTTTGATAACAAGTATTTGGGTACTAGTTCGGAAGCACCAACAAATATTTGAAGCCTGTATAATGCTGTTTGGGCCAGCCTTAGTGCACACTCATAACATTATCAAACTATGTGGTCAGCCATTGTTAAGTAACAAGTCAGTAAACTTTCATTGTCAAGTACACTGTCAAAATTTTGAGGACACCTAGCTGTTCAAAATATTTTTAATAAATGAGCATTTTCTTTGTCTGTTTACAATAACTTACATTAAATACTACCCAGGTTTCTTTATTTGTGACAATAACTAGAAAGCAATTAAAGTGTACATTCATCAAACCAACCTTCCTTAGCAGCTATAGGTTCATACAAACAAGTCAGTTTTTTCAGGCATTCCTATGAGATGAGATGCTTATGCCTCTCACAGGACTTCCCAGAGGCTTGTGAAACTAGTTGGACACCTCTCTCTCTCAAACCTTTTGATCCAACTACTCCCAGAGCAGCTAGATTGGGTTACGGTCATGTGACTGAGCAGGCCATTACAGACAGCACTGTCTCATTCCTTTCCAATTCCAAATCTTGTGTTTGGGGTTGTTGAGAATTAAATATTACTGAGAAAATAAAAACTAAAAAAAGGTAATGTGTCTCCAATATTTTACAGGCAGTCTAAACACTAAAAAGTTACTTGTTTTTCTTTCAAGTCTAGGTACCAAGACAAAATTATAAGACATCTCCAATACCACATTTACAACCCGCATAAACAAACTAGACCGCCTGATTCTGACTTGCTGCTAACACCATGAGCTTCCTCACACGTTGACTTTATGTCTTTCAGATGACCACAGCAGGGTTAAGTTGTCTCTATTGGAGTCACGGCTACACTCAGACTACATCAATGCCAGCTATGTGCCTGTGAGTGACGCAATGGAGTGATCTAGTTTTTTAATCATTCAGTCAATTCACTCATCAGAAAGCAATAGAGTCTATTAGTCCCTGAGTTAATATTACAGCCAGTCTAACAGTGATGCAGTCTGACAGTTAATCAGGGAGCAATAATAGCAGCAGTCAGTAACTGTGCTTCTCAGTTAAGTCCTCAGGGCCTCCCAAATAGTTCAGCTCTCAATACATCTTAAAAATATGTAATCCATTTCACAGGATATACACAAATCCATTGCAAATATATATATATATTTTTGATAATATTAATAATTTTTACCCACATTCTTATAATTTTATATACTGCAACATTTGTCAACTCAATGAATGGAAGGTGAAGGTGTATATAATGCCATGGTAACAATAGAAGAACATTTTCGCCACAAGGTGCACAGTGTGCCCTTCCAGCAGGGCTGTACTACCCTGATGAGTTCAATCCAACCAGATTTTCCTGTAGACCTTGATTGTCTGGCTCAATTGGATGGCTTGAATACAGCTGTATTACCATATGGTTAACTAAAGGACACAGTTCTCTAGGAGTGGAGTTAAATACCATGACAGTAGAGCCAAACACACAAATACAGATATTATGTATATGCCCTCTATATGTTATATATGCTATGGTTATTATTAGAATAAGACAAGAACAATAGTCAGTTAGTCAGGAAGTAATTCTGTAATGCATTCAGTCAGTACCTCAATGAGTTCAGGAGTGAAATTTAGTCAGTATTCAGTTGGTAATTCAGTTAGTCAATAAAGTAATTAATAAAGAAAGTAATCTAGATTTGAACAAGTAAATATTACTTCAGAACCTTTTTTAATCACTGTACTTAACTGTGCATTTTTGTGTGTATGTGTATTTGTAGGGCGGCTGTACAGAACATGACTTCATCTGTACCCAGGCTCCATTGCCATCGACCATGGCTGATTTCTGGCGAATGGTTTGGGAGCAAAACGTGCAGGTTATCGTCATGGTGACGGCACTAAAAGAGAGCGGCAAGGTGCGAAAACAGGGCAGTCTGTATGGGAATCTGTGTTGTAAACACAAATAGTAACACTTGTGTCTCTGTTGTAAACAAATAGCAACACTTGTGTCCTTGCTTGCTATACCCATGCATTTGTTTATACGAGTGCTTTGGGGCTTTTACACAATCCCATTAGAAGTGATTCAAAACCATTTATGATTTAGACATATAGACATAATTGCTTACCAAAGCACTGCATGTTCTCATTCTTAGCAAAGAACATCTCTTTAACGCATCTCTTTAACGCAGGCCATCTTTTTTGTTTTTTTTTAGCAATACAGTTTTAACATTTTGGAATACCCAGTATATCTTACATTTACTTTAATTAGAAGAAATATAAAATACAACATCAATGGAAACAGACACACCTTTTTTGTTTCTAAATATGACAATTATCAGGCCCGTACACAGACATCTTGGGGGGCAGAGGCTCAGGAGAAAAAGAAAAAAAAAGGAGCCCCTGCCATCCAAGATGTCTGTGCTCTTATTAGCAAGTGTGTGTGTGCACAAGATTGAGTGTAAAACAATATGTCAGCCATGTGACTGGGACTAAAATCACCTTTTTTCGCATATTTACCCGTAATTTTTCACCTTGTTACTCTTAAGGTCAAAATAAAAGAATAATTTTAGCATCATTGCATTTTTAGTAAAGGGGCAATTCCAGCGTTACAGATGTGACACATGAGCTCACCTACACATGTGACGTGTTCGAAACAGTACTTCACAAACGACAGAAATCACACGTTGCGTGGTTCATTACTACAAAAAAACAACTAAAATAGGAACATTGTTTGAAGTCTAGTAGTCATTTGAAAGAGGTATAATAAACATGTATTTTATTATTATGATGTTTGGAATGTGTGGCTGTCCAGGTGCTGTGTAATCAGTACTGGCCTCCTGAGAAAGGCACCGGCTGCTATGGGGCCCTGCAAGTCACCACCGTGTCCCGTCACCATGGCCCAGACTGCTACATCACCACCATCCACCTACGACAGGTGATCCATAGATAATATAAACATAAATATAAAAGGCATTTTTATGTGTCTTATTAATTTGCATGTGTGTTTCAGCATGGCTGTCCTACAGAAAGGCACATAATACATTATTACTACCGTGGCTGGCCCGATAAGGGTGTTCCAAAGAACCACACCTCTCTCAGCAGCTTCACTGAGCATGTACGAAAGCATCTGGATGATGCTCCATGCTTAGGCCCCACAGTGGTGCACTGCAGGTCTAAAGATACAGAACACACACGCACACACACAAACACACAATGTGTCATTTTGAAATGTCTAGTACTAGCAAGTGTCTGCATTTGTGTTCTACCTCAATTCAGGTGCATGTGAAGATGTTACAGTCTGATTAATATTATTCTTTCCCCTGTGTGTGCTTGTGCTTGTGTGTGTGTGTGTGTGTGTGTGTGCACGCGTAGTGCAGGCGTGGGTCGCTCTGGAACGTTTGTAGCATTACTGTGGTTGATGCAGCTCTGTGCGAGGGGGATTCTGCCTGATGTACGTCTGGCTGTCCGAGATCTGCGCAGACGCCGAGTGTTGATGGTGCAAAACCTGGTGAGAGAGCTTACCCACAATTCCCTCTAACAAATCAAGAAACATGCACACTTTTGATTTAAACTTACAACATGCTCTATGTCCTCTTGAAAAACAGGTATCAAGTACATAGAAATATGTTTGGTTGGTGTGTGTGTGTTTTCAGGAACAATACATACTTGTGCATCAGTGTCTACTTCACTGGCTAGGTGGGGAAATGGCTAGACCAAGGTGAGAATCTCTATCTCACAAACAAACACACGTGTACTCGAACACACACACACACACACAAACAGATTAGTTTAAAGAAATACTCCAGAGTTTTTCAACCTAATCTCTATCCACTGTATCTGTAGCGTATGTGTGATTACCACAGACAAGAGATTATAACACGTTTCCCTGTACATTCAGAAAAGAAGTGAAAACCCGTAGATTTGAAACTCACTTATATTGGAAGTCTAAGGTTAGTTGTTAAACTCAATCAACAAACGTTTAAAATACGAAACTATACAACACAAATTCCAAACTACTACCATAACACTCTTAACAATAAAGACAAAGAAGGATGAGACAGACATGAGAGAATGGTGAAAATCACACATACATTACAGATTTAGTACAAAGAGATTAAGTAAAAAAAATGCTAGAGTATTCCTTTAATGATTTGCCATTCACACATACACCATAAAACAACATCAAAAAGACATGAGCATCTTGAGTCCTATCAATCAGATATCTTATGATGGAGAAAAAAAATTATTACCTGTTAACAACGTACTGCAGTTTCTGTATAGTACCCGGAATGCAGTGGTGCAGTTCCAAACCACACAGCCACAGACGCACAGGCAATCCAAAAGGGATCAGAGAAGCCGGAGGAGACATTCTGACCATACACACCGTCCTGAGTCCGCTCACTCCTCCCAGCAAGCGTCACACACACCCCAGCCTCAGCACACAGCATGGCAATCCCTACGGAACTCCCTGGACGCATTTAACCCTGGAAAACTCCTGCAGAGGATAATGCCTCCATCTTTTCGACTCAGCTCACACACACAACACAACGCACAACCGTAGGCCAAAAACACACAGGTACACACCAGCACTACGGTGGACTAGGGTTAGCTCTTTTATCCTTGTAGACGCGTTCATAAGCTAACTGGATTTCTCTCAGAATATGTCAAAGAAAAACAGCTGATATTTAGTGCTCACGATTTCAGCTCGTGTGCAGTAATTAGGATAAACAATAGAGGCTGCTGATATGTTTTCACCTGAAAAGCATGGCAGCTAGATGGTTGTTCGCCAAAAACCAGGGGAAACAAAACAACCTACCATTAGTGAGTTGGTTAACATGGTTCCAAATTCCGACACCGTTGTTATATATTTACACCATAGTGTACAGCTTTGGTTCATAAAAACATAGTGCCTTGCATAAGTATTCACCCATAATGTCAAAGTGGACAAAAAATATGCATAGTTTTCAAAATTATTTACAAATAAAAACTGAGAAGCCTTGATTACATAAGTATTCACCCCCCTGAATCAATACCTAGTAGAACCACCTCTGGCTGCAATTACAGGTGTGTATTTTTTGGGGTAAGTCTTCACCAGCTTTACACTTCTGGATCCTGCAATATTTGCCCGTTCTTCTTTGCAAAATTGCTCAAACCCGGTCAGGTTGGATGTGGACTGTTGGTAAACAGCAATTTTCAAGTCTTGCCCCAGATTTTCAATCGAATTGAGGTCTGGGATTTGATTGAGCCATTGTAAGATATTCATGTTCTTGGTTTTAAACTACTCCAGTGTAGCTTTGGCTACGTGTTTAGGGTCATTGTTTTGCAGGAAGGTGAACCTCCTCACCCAGTTATCCAGTTTAAGGTCTCTTGCAGACGGAAACAGGTTTTCCTCTAGAATTGCCCCGCATTTGGCTCCATCCAGCTTGCCCTCAATTCTAACCAGTTTCCCAGTTCCTGCCCATGGAAAGCATCCCCACAACATTATCATACCATCACCATGCTTCACAGTGGGGACGGTATTCTCAAGGTGATGAGCAGTTGTCCAACACACACAGGCCCTGATTTACTAAAGGGTTGATAACTTGATAACACCCGCAAAAATAAACGTGCAAGCTGATTTACTACAGAGGAACGCGTCTTTCACATGACCAAAACAGCACGTCTTGTCCGTTTTGCGTGTATGTCTTAATGAATATGCAAAATACAGGGCGGAGTCAATGCAAATAAATTAATTTAGCACCCGCAATGTAATTTACTCAGCCTGAAAGTCACTCCGTCAACAGCGATTGTGTGAGAAAATTAGTATGACTGGAGAGCATGTATTAAATTTGCGGAACCAGTTTCCGCCAGTTAAAGACAGTAATGCCATTCACTAGGTTTTAATAATAAGAATGTTTATCAAAATTATTTAAAAGTTTCTTAAAATGATAACTTAATATTTTGCACATGCAATTTCTCATTCCACCCAAATTATCACTCGTTATTTGGGATCTTGGTAAATCAGGGCCATAGCGTTTTGAAGTTTAATTTTGGTGTTATCAGACCATGTGTCTCCAGCATGCCTTTTGGCTCTTAAGGCAATTGGATGCACCAGAGATTACTTATTGGCTTCACAGTGAATGGGGTCAATATTAATGCAGTTAAGACTTGAGAGTATATATTTGTAAATAATTTTGAAAATAATGTAGATTTTTTGTCCACTTTGACTTTATGAACTATTTTGTGTAGATCAGTGACATAAAATTCCAAGTCCAAGGGGGGTGAACACTTGTGCAAGACTCTATATGGCAACATGCCATTAACACTGAACATAAATGCTACAAGAGCTTTCCACACCTCAAAAAGTGCACATGCAGTGATCCCATTTCATACACCGATATGCCTTTTGACATATTTAGCATTTAACACAATACACTTTAACCAGATGAGACTGTTATGCAGTCAACCACCACACCGGATTCTCAGGCCTGCAGCAGGCACTGTGTGGAGATGTGAAGCAGAAGTATTAACGCACAAAGACATAAATAGTCTGAATTCAGTTTCCAGCCTCTAAGTGAAACTGTTTATGGAGGCAAAGTAAAGACAACTGAAAGTTCTTCTTAACATGCTGGTGTTAGATAAATTACAACATGGGTGAGGTTTCATACATCTCATGTACCAAGAGTTGGAACGTACTTTGTACTTGAAATTGTATGCATGAAATATTTTAACGTGCTAAAAGCCTTCCACATGTTAAAATAAATGTTTTAAACATTATTGCTGTAGACACTGGGTTTAATTTAGTAATTAAATGTATACTTTATAAAAACGTGTCTGATGTCAAGTGTAAATACATTGAGAACAGCTGTTTTAATGTTGGGGTACTGTTGTTGCATGTTATCAGAGAGACTGGCCATATTTTAGGAAATGTTACAAGCAGCGGGTCAGTTGAATATATACTGTTGTTTTTAATCATTTAAAAAGAAATAAAAATGAAACAACTAATTTCAGTTTGTTATGCCTTGACTATGTAGTCTGCATACCAGGTCTTACAGGTCTACCAGGAATTACACTATGGCTACTAATGGCTTACATTCTACGTGTTATCACAAGGTGTTAAATTACCAAGAAGAAAATGGTTGAAATAGAGAAAGCATATTTTTGTAAGGGTGCAGTTTATACGGACTATTTCTTTTTGTGTTCGACAACTCTGTAAATAGATCTGTGTTTAAGGTAAGGCTGGGCGATGGCTTAGACAAGGTTTAGGAAACTTGCATATATACACTCACCGAGCACTTTATTAGGAACCTGTACACCTTCTCATTCATGCAATTATCTAATCAGCCAATTGTGT
>JAOUQW010028311.1:0-11460 GCA_028565825.1 Olivaichthys viedmensis
AAAAGGCGTGGAGAACGAGGATCCATAAAGTGACCGAGAGTCGGCTGCGACTGAACGGATAATCATCATCATATATATATATATATATATGCGAGCCCCTATCTGCACTTGGAGTGGGTGCTCTACTGAGTCCCTTGGCAACTTTTTTCAGCCCCTATTTCTCTGCCCATAGCAATGCTGAATTCAGCTTGTTACAGTGATTCACACAGAGAATCAGATTGTTTACCCTTCCTGCACAGTTAGAGCTTTACTCCAGTGCTGTGGTCTATGTGAGGTGTGGGCTGTTAAGTCAGTCAGTACCCACTAACATATAACATACTGTTATTGTCAAAACAATTAATTGCAATATTGTCAGTATATCAGATATCATTTCTATAAGGAAATAATAATGGTGTGTCTGCTATTTGAATTGAATAATAGATTGATTATTTATTTATCTATTAGCAAACCAGTACTGCAAAGGAAGAAAGAGCAGGCTTTATCAATTCAACAGCACACTGTCCCTGACATTTAGCAGATTCTCCTAGCGGGACGCGTGATGTGTTTACACCAATTTGAGACAGAGGAAGAAAAAGAAACACCTGTAATCTCATCAATTACACACATCAGAGGACATTCAAGCACCTAGCTTTTTCAGTGCTGTTTCCATTTTCTTTAACCCACACACACTCACACATGCACACACACACATAAACATTGGAGTTCAGGAGTTCATGTGTGGTACTAAGGATTTCCTGTTAAAGACTGGCATATCTTTCTTTCTTACCTGATAGAATCATGCCCATATGTTTTTACAGCTAATTGCTTTACCCATGGACTTTCAGATAAACTTTTTTCTGTTAGTCTCCACTTAGACAGGAGCCTGTGAGTCAGGATTCTCATGCCTCCATGACAGTGTGCATGCCTAAGTAATTCATTCTGTCTCAGAAAGAAATAATAAACAATTAAAAATGTTCACACTTGCCATCGTTTGAATACTCTATTCCTTTCATTTCTGCAGATAGATTATCAATGGCTAACAAGGCTAATAACTTGCTAATGATAGGCTTCTACTAACAATGCACCTCTTTACAAAGCTTTATGAAATGCAGATGTAATTACAGACTGTAGTCTGACTGTAATACCATGTAAAGCAATGTATAGTTTTGCAGGACCAGGAGGAAACCTCACTTTTTCGCTCCCTGTTTGGGTGTGCATCCATCTGTCCTTTGATTCAAGACCAATGTTTTTGTAATGTGGTCATTGTGGTTCTTATGAGAGGGTCTGCACTCAGTATGTGTATGTGAGTCAGTTTGGTGTCTGTCTACTAGACTCTACATGACTGAGTAATCTTCCCTTTATCATATTGCTGTTGGTCATGAGTGGTGACCTCACCACATTCATCATTCATATCCAGGGACTGCGGGGCATAACATCACCACAAAACTACGTCAAAAAACAATGCAAGAAATATTAGGTTTATTGTAAATAGAGAACTGGAACAGCTCAACATTAATAACTTAATAATTATATTAATGAAGCAAATTAGAACATTATGAGCTTGTTCGGATGTGGGACTAATGCAGTTATACTTTAATTAAAAAAAAAAAAATTTATAAAAAAAAAACCCAATAAAGAAATAGACCAGAAAATGTAATCAACATTAATATTGTATATTAATACTGTATACGAACATTAATACTGTGTATATATCACATTTTCATGAATTCTGCTGAATCCTAATACAGTATATTACTCCGATCTGTGTTTCAAGAGGACAATAAATTTAAATGTTGCTGTGCTGCTCTTACAGAGACTGGTAGCATTCAACTGTAAGACGGTTATAGTCAGCCCTCTGTGGGTACAGTGTGGTACTACAGGAGAAAGAGAACGAGTAAGAGGGTGCTCATGACAGGAAGAGCACTAGAGCATGAGAGAGAGCAGGCAGAGAGAGCAGTGTGTCCGGGACAGAAAACACTCATTGCCACTAAACCTTCCAGTCCTCTCCTCACTTGCCCTGCTAAGGGTGATCTGGTCAGTGGAAAAGGTGAAATTGCCTTTTTCACATTTATCAACCTAGAAAGACTAAAATAAATAGAAGACGTTTTAATTAATTATTTTTTTATTCTTACCCTTAAATGATTGCTAAACCTTGACCTTTATCTGTTTCACTTGCCGTCCTTGTGGTAAATCAAACTTCTAAGACTCAAATTAGGACAAACAGAGCCTTTTTAAGAAAAATAAAAAATAAAAAATAAATATATATAGCAAATTAACTGAAATATTACAAGATGATCAAGTTATTATTCTTATTTTACATTAGAATAAACAGAGTAAGAAAAACAGAATAGATCTCTAAAGCACCCCTTGACAAATAGTACAATCTACCCATGCCAAGCAGTATAGAGCTGATCTGTAATCCTAGGGTGACTGTTTTATAAATATCATGACATCTCTGTCACACCCAGGCCATGATTTGATTAAGAAGACTACATCCACCTCTGGGAGTCTATATGAGCATGGGCTGCTGTACAGTCTGTACAACACTACGGGCTGTGCCACTGTGCTGCATGTCCAAACTTATCTGAGGAAAAAAAGGCCACTGTGGCAACAGGTTTTCATTCCAACCAGCTGAAGAACATTCCATTTTACCTTCTTAATCAATTGATCTTTGTCTTTAAACAACTATTAGGTGTGGGTCCTATTTGGCTGGAATAAAAACCTTCAGACACACGGGCCTATTGTGGATAAGATTAGAGACTTCTGTCCCAGAGAGTCCAAACTTCATTCAATCATTCATTCATCTTCAGTAATTGCCTTATCCTGTTTAGGGTCACAGTGGATCCAGAGCCTATTCCGGGAACACTGGGCACAAGACAGGAATACACCCTGGATGGGACGCCAAAGTTCAAACTTATCAGAGATTTTTTACTCTTGTTTTGAGTTGCTTGCCAAGCGTAGACCTTAATATGTTTATATTGCTGTTATGGCTCCATAAATGCCTAACTTCTGATAACTCAAATTAGAACAAACGGAGGATCCAACTTTTTCTCAAATAAATATTCCAATGCCTACCATTATGAAATTCCCATGACTGGCATTATGAATATCACATTAACTGAAATATTACAAAAAAAATAAAATGAGGAGTATTTAACCCCTTAAATTCCCAAGACCCATCGACTGGTTCAGACTTATATTCCCGACACTCACTACATATTTCCTATTTATTTCACAGTAGTTACTGAATAATTCATAGTACTTTCTTAATAATATGCTTTAATAACTAAATAATAATCAATAATAAGAGTTTAAAGGGTTAAATGCTGGCCTGGAGATAGTGAAAGTCATTACAATTACTTTGCATAAGAATAAACACAGTATGGACAGCAGAATAGGTCTCTAAGGTACCAAACGGTATAGAGCGCTTTTTTTTCTAAAACTCTTAGAGCCATGGCCATACATTTAAGAAAAGACAGAACTACAACCTCCTTTGAGGGCCTGAATCATCATGGGCTGACCTTCAAATGCTGGACTCTAAATCAGGTGTCTGGGGAGATTCAACAAAACTATCAGGAAGACCAGGGATGCTTCACCCCCTGCTACACACATGCCTCCCTTTGTTGTAAATGCCTGTACTTTTGTGTCAAAGCCACAAAACCAAATCAGAAAAGTGGCTTATGGTAGCAGCCAGTTCCTCACTCATCTTCTATCTTTTTTCTCCTACTCCCACTCTCATTTATCCAGTAAGAATATATTTTGTGTCATTTTAATCAGTAACTAAATTCCCACAAAAATCTATTCTTCCACATTCTAAAAGTGAATTAATTCTCTGAATTTGTTTCATTGTCTGCCTGACCCTCACATTTGTATGCATGTCATCCTTTCCTATTCTCTTGTTTTCCATCATACGCTGCCTCCCTCTGTACAAACAGATTCATATTTTTTATCTTCCATTTGTTCTTGTCTTCACTTTTTTCTCTTATCAACTTACTGTCTATATCTCTTTTTCCCTATTCTGATCTCCTGTCTTCCGTGTGTTTCTGTTTCTCTCTCTCTCTCTCTCTCTCTCTCTCTCTCTCTCTCTCTCTCTCTCTCTCTCTCTCTCTCTCTCTCTCTCTCTCTTTGAATGGGTGTGGGCCAAATGCGGCACTAGCTGGCTGGAAAGAAACAGAGCCGAGTTGTCATGACAACCTCAAGGTGACAGAGTGGGAAGTGACATATCAGAACAGGATGTTTCTGAGAATACTGAGGAAAGTCTTGAGAAATAGGGCGTCAACTAAATTTAATTATGTCGAATGAGTGAAAAACTGAGCGAGAGAGACTCCAGACCACACATTGAGCTAAATATAAGCAATTCAACATGATGACAGAGAACAACAAAAAGAGGGGCAGCATGGAAATATAAAATGTTTTAATGGTTGTGTGGACAATGAGGAGTAAAATTCTAGCACCCATTTAAGCCAACATGCAATCTCGTCTAGTGGGTCACTAGACTGGCTGTCATGTTCTAGTTTCTATTCTCTCTGCTTCGCACATTTCTTGTTGTTCCTGCAGGGCACTTCACTGCTCTAGGAGGTTACTGATGAAAATAAGACACTTAGCCAGGCTAACTTACTTTGCTTAATGTGTTCATGAAATCAATAATTTAAGAGTTTACATACAAATGTACTTACATACCTGTGTGATTATTACCTGAATGATATGTGTCCTCTAACGGTTTGGCATAGAAGGTAGGGTTTAAGTGTGGTTGACAATGATGATGTCAGAGTTGTGAGCTCAGCTTGCTTGCCAAGAACTCCTGCTGTTGCAGAGCTGCATGGAAAATTACTGGCCCTTCCCCCAACCTTACACTATCTCTCCCCCCTCTCTATCTACCTTTCTTCATGTCTCACTCCATCTCATTCTCTTTCCGCCTCTCTCTATTCTGCCTCTCTCAACCCTTTTGCTTTATCTTCCCCTCCCCCATCCTCCTTTCTTTTCCCCACACAGATACGTAGCTAATACGGCCATGCATTAGCTGACACTGAAACAATAATCTGTGATATTAAGATGAACTGCACATTGCACCACAAGGAGCTGTATATCTGGCTAGTCTATACAATTAAACATAACACAAACAGGATTTCTGCCACACCAGAAACCCCATCAGCACTGCGGTCTCCTAAATACCCTCCTACTGTACCTTTCACAGAGGATATAGTGAAACACACAGTGACCTATAAAAACACACATGTAATTTAAACTGTTCAACAGCGTGTGTGAACTATATAAAGAAACCCTGGAGCAGACACAACGCAACATAGGGTACTACACTAAGAATATCATGTTCACAGTCTACATGTTTTCAGTATTTTCCCTTTAGCACAGAATGCATTATGCATATATGCATATGCTGTACACATACATCCATTTCAGATTTATGCATATGCTGTCTCTCAGTATTATTCTGCCTCCTTGTTTATGTGAAGATGTGTTCTAATGCATGTAATCTAACAAAGTTTCAGGGAGCAGAGTGTGTGTGTATGTGTCTGTGTGTGTCTGAGAGAGAGAGAGAGAGAGAGAGAGAGAGAGGGAGGGAGAGAGAGAGGATTCTGTTTGTACACATATTCTATCATTATGGAGCATTGACAGTAAAATAGTGAACATACATTACATGACACTGCAACATGACGGTCACAATAAATATACTTTACAGAAGTGTACCATGATCAGCATCAGTGATAGTAATGAGTTGTGGAGAAAGGGACGACACCCATTACCCTGTTGATGAATTCAGAATCAATACTGAAGGCTACAAAGCCTTTGTTCTCCTGAGAAACAATCACCACAGCAAAATAAATCTGACATGAGGATATTTTTCTATTTCTCAGTGCAAACTGCAATATGCTAAAACATGTTTACAGTATGAAATAAGATTATGTTTCTGTCAGGGGAGAGAATAGCTAATGAGGGGAAAGAGAGGGAGGACTGACAGAGAGCTAGAGAGACACAGATAAAGGAGAAGTGGGGAGACAGAGAGAAAAGAGAACAAAAAAACATCAAATAACAGAAAAGGAAACAGAAACCCTATGTAAAATGATTTTGAGAAAGAAGGAATAGTTGGACTGGTTTGATCAGACTAGCAATGTAGAATTTGCACACTCTTATTTTGATGTATATTTTCCAGAGAGCACATAAGGAAATAGCAAATGTAGCAAAAGCTGGGTATGACCCCTTAATCTGACATGATACACATAGTGATGTGTGACAGTGTATCTGGCACTCCAGCACAGTATAGTACACTCAGAAATAGAGTACACATCTCTGCAGCTACAGAGGAAAATCTGGTGATACAGAGGATTTAAGCTTTGATGGTGATGCTCATACTGTGATATTCAATAGGAGGTGTGAATAATGAAAATAAAATGGAAGACAATATGCACAAATATTATACAACAGGGACCAGGCTAAGCATAGGTAGTGAAAGCACAATGCATGTAGGGCAAAATACTAAATTCATAAAGCATGTGCCATCTGTTTGTCAAGATCATAACATGAATGTTTCTACACAACACATTCTCCAGGATACTTGCAAGAAAATTATGCTAAAGCACAGTAAAGGTTGTCTGCATCAACTAAGAAAGACAAGAGAGGATTCAAAACAAGAGAACTGGAATGGACCAATAAAGACTATGGTTTTCAGGACCATGGACAGCAAAATGAACCAACTGTAACAGAGGTTAGCTAAGGAAACTAAACTTGAGAGAAGTGAAGTAGCATTGGTATCCAAATAAGTAGTCTTAAGGGATTCTAAATAGATACATTAAAACAGATCTATGGTCACAGTTCTTACCTTTTCCTTATTAGGAAGTGTTTGTGTTCTGTTAAAAGTGTCCTCTAGATTTATACTGATCATTTCGCATCTTCAGGCGGAAATGGTCCAGGGAAAACCACTACATCACTTTTCAGTGTATCAGAACTAAAACACACATCCTACTGCTAAGTAGATTTAGAGTAGGAGCAGCTCCCGTCAGGATGTGTGGTAATCACTGGGGTGCTGTATCTGCTGAAACTCCCGGCTGTCTTGTAGCATTTTACAGCTATTAAACTGATCAGGCTCAGTAAAAAGATTCTTGAAACTAACAAAATGGTGATCAGCAAACAGATTTACATCCAAGAAACTCTCCTACTTTGTCGGTACATTTTTGTATTGAGTCTGGATGTCACCTGGGCTTTCAACAACCACAACATCACTAGACACAGTCACTGACAGTGAGGGCTCTCCATTATCAGAAACCAAAATGACCAGCGGGTGAGTTTTCAAGTCATTGTCACTCATTTTCCTCTTAGTCCTGATCGCCCCATTGTTGGTTCCGATCCGGAAGAGGTTGCTTCCTTTGGGTTCGGAGATGTGATAAGATAGTAGCACATTAACATTTCAGTTTAAAGTTCAGGCCACAGACTCTGGTGTTCCTCCACTGAGCAGTAACGTGACTGTGAACTGTGCAGCAAAACATGGCAAACTGATGGCGCTCACAGCAGCTCTACGACGCCGTTACATGCAAACACCAGCCCCTGAAACGCAATGCAAGATACTGCTAAGCTGACGCAGGGAGAAAGGAGAGAAGCTGAGGGTGTTAACTGCTGAGCTGCACAGTCTGGAGCATGACCTAGCCCGCAAGGCGTTTCTCAAAGCGCTATCGCCGGAGAATCTGCAGCGCCATGTTGGTCTCTTAACGCCAACATCACTCAAGGCAGCCATCGTTGAGGCATAAAAACCGGAGGCTGAGACACAGGCGAAGAGGCTGACCAGCAGACCATGACGAGGCAGGTTTGTTGGCGGTGCTGAAAGAGAGGCCACAAAGCACATTATTGCTGCACGCCCGAGCCTGTGCTGGCAGGAAATAAGGAAAAGGTTGTGCATTGAGGACCGAGCGGCACCTCCACCAGCAACATATAGTCAGCCAGCTGGGGCAGCATAGCCTCTGGTGGATGGAGTCAGCTGCCAAGCCCTGGTCGACACTGGGTCAACCGGCTAGGCGGCAGTGGCCGCAATCTGAGGTCCGTCACCGGCGTGGCAGTGCCTATGCTGGGAAATATGCGGCTCACAGTCAAAGTAGGGGGCCCGCGGCATGAGCATGAGTTCTGGCTTGCTCCCATTGGGGACCCGTGCATTGTGAGGCTAGATTTCCTCACAGCGGTCTGACCTTTACTGAGCCTGAGTGACGGTATACTCCACATAGACCAAACAAAGATTCAGCTCATTCATGCAGCAGCACACGAAGCACTAAACAAACACAGCGGAAGCAATCGACGAGGCGAAGTGTACGAGATTACTCCAGTCTTCTGTGGGAATACCTCCTGACCTTGGAGGATCTGAACACGTAGCGCCAAGGAGGTTCCCACACTTCCTACAGAGCTGGCAAAAGTGCAGAGTTGACTAGAGGTGGGGCGGAGGCCAGATTGGTCGGATTAGTCGTCACTCCCCACGGGTCGACAATGAAAGTCTACCACTCATAGTGGGGTTGCTTGACAGGACAAAATGAACTGTTATACCAGTGCTGGGAAGGAAAAGAGTGGTGCAGACTGTTCACGGGCCGGTGGGGGTGGCCACTTTGGGGTCGCTAAGTCATTGAAGTGCCTGAGGCAAAAATTCTACTGACCGGGGTGTCTCATGGATGTGGAGCTGTTTGTGCATTGCTGCGACTTCTGTACAGCTAAGAAAGGACCGGCTGAGCATTCCCATGCACCTCTCCAGTCGCTCAAGTCTGGTTCTCGAATGGAGAGGGTGGTGGTCAACGTCCTGGGTCCTTTCCCTGCTACCGATGCCGGGAGCCGCTACCGACGCCGGGAACCACTATTGTGGACCTGATGTATGAGGTGTTGCCGGACCTTGGAACTGACACGCTGACAGAATATGTGAGGGATTTAAGGGCTAGGATAGAGACTGTACACACTTTCACCAGGCAGTAACAACAGGATGCGAGCAGCTGAAAAAAGAGCTTATGACACCCGGTGCCAGGGGTGCCTATGAATGCTGGGGACTAAGTGTGATTGTTTAACCCACAGCAGCGTAAGGGAGGCTGCCCTAAATTGGATAGTAACTGGGAGGGCTCCTGTGTGGTGGTTCACAGGCTATCAGAGGTGGTGTTACCAGGTACGGACGGGGCGAAAGACTGCAGTGGTACACCGAGATCACCTTGTCGGCCCCAGGAGCCCACCGTGGACTCTAAGCAGGACTGTGGTGTGGACACTGGGGTTAAAGGTGAAGCAGTTGCTGACGTGGTACTAGGACTTTGTTATGGACTAGAATGTGTGGGGTGAGCATGTTATGGGTCGCCGGGTCGCTGACCCTTGAAGGGGGGGCTGTGTAGCATTGGAGGCTCGTCCGGTGTGTTTGTGGTTACCCATGAGCCTCCACGCTTGCAGCTGCCATCTTTGTTTGGGTTAGCATGAAGCTAACATTGTGTTGAGCAGTGTTTTTGATTAATAAAAAACATTATTTGATTTTAAAATGCTTCCTCAAAGTTGACTGCGTCTTATAAGGTAATCAGCCCTGAAGCAGAATCAGTGGTAAAGAGGCCACTGTTTTTCTCGTCACTGTCCTGGTTAAACCAAATAATAAACTATTTGACCATTTACGCCTTCGTCTGTAGTTGTCGAATTCAGATGAATCATTATTGTTCTAATACGAGCATTCTCGATAACACGTATGTTGTGAAGATATTTGCTAAATACTGGGGCGTTGTCTATAGCATCTTACACATTTACCACTCTCTGCAATGTACCCGATCTGTGAGGTTTTCCTCCGTCCACAGCGGTCAGTGTGAGATGGATTACAGGCTCATTCTCTCAGTCTAAAGCTTTCTGCAGTAGCCTAATTCAGCAGATACAGTCTGCTCTTCACTACTCTGTACATCCAGAGAAAAGTGTTCATTTTGGCTCAGCTTGTAGCTCTTTACTGAGTTACCGCCCACATTAGGGTCTGAGGTTCTTGGCAACTGAAATCTGTCACCAACGAAAGCAAATTCTTATATGTTGAAATGCTTTGACTTAACGCGAAACAATGGTGCATTGTTATTTAGCCTACGTTCAATATGTTTACCTCAATACGAAACCAATTCAATGGATTCATAACAACTGCTTCTAAATACAGAGAACACTGTAAAGAAGCAGGGCAAAGCGTCTCTCTGTCTAGTCTCTCGTTGACCAACAATGCTCCTGTTTTCAAATTAACCTCAAAATGCTTTTTCCCAGAAGCGGAGACAATGTGAAACATGCATGATTCCAATTCTTGAATATTTAATATTTTATCCCTGGCTATACTTCCAACAAACGTCCCCGTATTCACCTCCTCTGAAACCGAATAAGCGACTTGAGTCTGCGTTTCCATCGTGACACCAAGAGATTTTTGTTGTCAAAATATTTGACAACAGTATAGGCGCATTTATAATAACACACCTTATTAAACAATCCTCACTTTTAACTAAATAAACTATGACAAAAAAGATTACTCATCTGAAGGAATTATTTCAGTCTGTCTTTTTTTACTGAAATAACAAGGTCAATAATGAGCTATTAAGATTTTAAAGGCAAACAAGAACTGATATACAATAATATATCTTCGCTTCACTTCACTTCACTATCATATTATTATTATCATGATTATTATTAAAGTCTTCAGGGCAGAGGAGTTTGTGCTTTGAGGTTTATCATAAAAAACCTACTTGAACTTGAACTTGATCAGCAACATGAAAAGCTGCATTTTTTGTCTTAACTTTAGGAGAGAAAAAAGAGAGAGAGGCTGGTGACGGAATGACTGTTTATAGCTGTTATAACATAAGTGATAACAGGAACTAACTTGTTTCGCGGGTGTTTCACAACATTAAATGTATATAAATGGATAAAAAGTATGACGTATCTTTCTTTAATAAATAAAATGTGTAATTGTTGGCAAATTGCTGTGATATAAATGGAATGAAACACTTTGGGACATGCTGTTATTGGAAAATAATCAACCACCCAGTCGTTGATTATTTTCCTGTAACTGCATGCCCCACTGTGTTTTATTCCTTACAAGAATTTTAAACTTGACACTAGACGTGGACCTAGACAAGTGTGTTTTGGGTTATGCATAAGGAGTCTATCGGCAGAGGTAGAATGAAGCCAAAAAACGAGTTCTGTCTCGAGTAAAAACGAGACAGAACTTCAAACTGATTAAGACTATTCAGCTCTCAGGGCATACTCGAACTGTTAGCAAATACGATATGTAATCTAAGATCCACAGGATCTTACCTTCTCTTTATTCGGGAGTGTTTGCGTTCTGTTAAGAGAGTCTCCTCCATTTATACTGATCAAATCAGCATCTGCAGGTGAAAATGGTGCAGGGAAAACCACTACGTCACTCTTCAGGGTGTCCGAGCTAAAACACACATCATACTGCTGAGTAGATTTGGAGTAAGACCAGCTGCCATCAGGATGTGTGGTGATCACTGGGGC
>JAOUQW010028312.1:0-11459 GCA_028565825.1 Olivaichthys viedmensis
TGTGAATTTATGTGAAATCATGTGCAATTGTGAAGGTGGGAACAAACACCTGTAGACACTGCAGCACTCAATGGATTACACTGCAATGAACGTAGCAGGAATACATCCCAGACATACACAATGCTTTTTCCTGCTTCAACATATCTGATTCAACCCATTAAGAGCTTGGAAGTTACATCAGATGTAGGCAAAACAGTACAGCGGTACTGCCGAACTGGCTGGGTATCACTGACCCCAAAACTGCTATCAGCTATTAAAAAGTTTTAATAACGTAGCTACTCTCAGTTTCACATTCAGCTTCTTATAATTGTTTCCATCAAGATATAAACAGTAGAACTAGAAAACAAACTAGCTTGCTACACGGCAATGCTGTGGTATAACTTGTGAATTAGTTAGCTAGCAAAAAAAGGATATTATACACTATATGTTTTGATAAAGTATAATGTTACTTAAAGGGTTAAAGGGTTTTTAGCGTTCTGACAAACCAAATTCCGTGTTTTTATACTGATTACCTCCGCTTCTGCTTAAGATGTCACTTCCGCCACCCTCAGCGAGCCATCCTCAGAGAGCCACAGTGATAGAGGCTCCTGGAATGCAATGAATGTCACCATCTTTGGCCGCAGTGTCTCCTCCTACTCTCCAGCGGTTTTGTTTCTTGCAGTTACATGACTGAGAGACTGTGCGCTGATTGGCTAGATATTGGTTCATTGTATTCCAGACTCAATTGTCTTTGCCTATCTCTTGGTAGCCTGGATGCTTAACTTGAATTTTTTTGAAGGGAATTTTGCAAACTGAATTTGACTGGACAGATCTGAGCACTGGAATGAGCAACCTGAAGACAGTTATTTGAATATCTGAAAACTGAATTATTGAATCTGAATTTGTGAACACTGAAAAAACCTAATTGAATATCGATGCTTGATTTTTAAAAATGTGAATTTTAAAATGTGAATCTCTGAACATTGAAATAAAATTACTTTGAATTTCAATGAGGTTAATTCAAACCAAATCAATACAGATGTGTGGTTTTTGAAATAATATATTTCAATGCTATGAATTTAATGGTGTTTAAATTTCATTATTAAGAATTCAATGGCTTTTAAAATTCAGATCTTTATGTCTCTTTTTTTATTTTTTGCTTCCATATGTTACAGCCTTAGTCTAAAATGGATTAAATAATCTTTTTTCTCATCAATCTGGAAAACATACTCCATACTGAAAAAGTATAAACAAGATTTCACAAAGTTTTATAAATGTATTGAAATGAAAAAACAACAATATCACCGTGGCAGTGAGGGTGTACACCTGTGCGTGGTTAACGGTAGCCTACTTTAGTGTCTCACCTCTGTCAATAGGCGCCCGACATCAGAGAAACGGAGCCTGGCAGAGCGGAGTGGAGCAACAGCAACAGCACAAACGTTGAATAAATACACTGCCCTCCAGAATTATTGGCACCCTTTGTAAAATGAGCATAAGTTATTGTATTAAATAAATACACACAATAATTCAAATTTACACTCAAACAATAAGATAAATTAATCACCTTTGCTCTAAGAAAAACCATTCTGATAGGAACGATTTTTTTGAAATAGGATTTTCTCTCAAAAACACATGTGGCACAATTATTGACACCCCTAAGGAATTTTTTTTAATAAATGCAAACAAATTGGCATCCTCCAAAAAATTATATTACTTGAAAATTGCTTTCAGTCCCCAGGAACTCTGTTGTTGTCTTTGGCAATTTCCTGTTTTCCTGGGGTATAAAAATATGAGATTGCACATATGTAAAACCCAAAAGAGACAGATGGTTGTTGACCTGCACAAGTCAGGTAACAGATATAAAAAATTAGATAAGCAGTAAAAATATTTAAATACAATTAAGCACAACCATGGTCATAAAAAAAATGTTCAAAAGTCGAAAAAAGTTGAACATTTTGAAAACAGTTTGGAAGGGGGGAGCTAATGAAGCTCTTCCTGAAAGCAACTCACAAAATGAAGCACATGAACTTCACCAAGTGTCATTGAAACTACAATTGGAATTGTGTTTTGTGGTCAAATGAGACCAAACTTTTTGGCTCTGCACATCATTGGCATTTTTGGAGAAAAAAAGGCACTGCATACAAGGAAAAGCCCCCATACACACTGTACAATATAAAGGTGGATCTTTCAGCAAGACAGTGACAGAATAAACATCCAAATCAACACAGAAATGGTTGAAGGAACATAAAACCACTGTTTTGGAGTATCAATCGGTCTCTGGATTTCCCTTCCCTTCTGGGAAGAGAAGGGAAGAGAAGGCCAGGCGGAAAATTCGAGAACCAGGAAATCAGTCAGCGAGGCGGAAGGATCAAACGGGCGAGACAAGAGAGAGTAATCCTGTAAATGTACAGGGGTCAAAACCAGGAATGAGGATGAGGAAGTGATTGAGCTCAGATGTGTCAAAACCCAGGCGACGGGGACCTCTGGTGGTGGGGTGGAAAAGTGGCAGTGTTGTCGGGGTTGGCCATGACAGTTGTGCACCTCTGCCCTATATTATTTGCCATCAACTCAGTTCCAGCTCTGCCCAACTTCAGGCTTTTTAATTCCCAATCTTATTTGACATCCTTATTCTCTTCAACTACTATTTGAGCTATTTGAGCTGTCATATATCAATGCCTCTTTCTCTAGTATTTAATTTTACATGTTTGTGCTTAAAAATACATACATTTATAGGCACAAATATGTCTCTCAGAAGATATTGGCCTGCCTGTCTGACAGCTCTATCTGGATGAAGACCCATAATCTGAAACTCACTCTTGACAAAACAGAACTGATCCACCTACAAGCTAAGAACTCTAAACTAGACCTCTCAATCACTATCAATACCTTCATAGTCCATACACAGCTAAGAATCTTGATGTGATATTAGACGACAGGCTCAACGTCTCCATTCACGTTACATTAACCACCAGATCCTGCACATTTGTTCTTCACGACATCAGAAGAATACAACTTTTCCTAACTACAGAATTCATTTAAATTCTCAGACAAGCTCTTTTTTTTTAGATTCATATACACGTCTGTACAGTACAATTACATTCTTTTCTATGCATAACCCAGCATGTTAGGATCCTGGGGTCAGATCACAGGGTCAGTCATGATACAGCGGCACGATACAGAATGGAGAGGGTCAACAATGGCAGCTTGGCGGTGTTGGGATTCAAACTCACAACCTTCTTTTCAGTAGGCCAGAACCTTAACAGGCAGTGGAGGCTCAGTGGTTAGGGCCCAGCTTCCTAACAATCTAGGATATGCAAAGAAAAGAGTTTCACTGTACTTGTACTTATTATGTGACAATAAAGGCTGGCTGTCTTTCTAACCACTGAACCACCACTGCCCGTTATTTCCAGACTTGACTACTGTAACTCTAGACTTGCTGGTCTTCCTTCATATGCTGCATCTCCTCTATAGAGCATTCAGTTCACCTTGTTCATAACCTCCTGAAGTGCTCTCATGTGACTTCCCTACAGAGGTCACTCCACTGGCTTTCTGGTCCATGTACCGTTTATCAATTTAATTTTCAGACTTTTCTAGACTAAATTATATCGAAAAAATAATAGAAAATTAGTTATAAACCAAACCTTCACTATTTAATTTTTGCATTTAATGTAGCAAAGAAAATTTGATTTTCATTAGTTTTTCCAATTTTCAATTCTTTCATTTTTACTCCTTGCAATATGAATTTTGGGAAAATGACTCCTTATTCATGTTTTCTAATTTTCCATTTTTGCATTTTGTAACAGCAAGTGAAAGGACTATACCATCAGGGGTAAGGGTGAACCCAACGCCTGTTTGTGATTGGTCGGTGAGGCCCAAGTGGACCCATTAGGGTGGGGGTATGGGTGTGTGAACATGGAACCTATTTCTTATTGGTCGGTGAGGTTGAGCGCCAGTCCGAGGGTAATGAATAAGCAAATGTTAACTGATCGTGCAATAAAATTATTACCCTAATAATGCAATTAAAATGTATTACACTAGGCTATGTGAGATAAGGCAAGTATCATCTAACCTTGGCTAGGGGGGGTACTGTCACGTGCGTGGCGGTCGCCAGGGTGACGGTCACCACGTGGTCTACATGTGTTTGTTGTGTAGTCTGTCTAAGTCCCGCCCTGTCTAAGTAAGTCAAGTGCATCCACCTGTTTCCTGTTAGTCCCCCTCGTTAATGAAAGAATTTAGATCCCGTGTGTTCTGTGTTCTGTGTCAGTCGATGTTACATGTCACGCTGTGTGGGTGTTTGCATCCCGTATATGTTTTGTTTGGTTTCAAATAAATGTTTGTTGAATGGTTACGCGCCTGTGTCCTGCCTCCCCGTGTCTACACTGTGACACAGCTCTTCACAACACTATCTATGTACTTGAGTTCATAACTACACACTTTAACATAAGGAGGCCTCTTACTTTAATATCCCCCCTAGTGGTGAAAGTCCACTAAACATCATGTTCTAACTCAGGGCAATACACTGCACAGAAAGTTTGTAAAGGATTGTACAAAGTGTGAATGAGTTTGAACTGTTTGATACAGTTAAATGCAATTTCATTTAGAAGTTATGAATCTAGCAGACCAATCATACTTATACACAATTATACTTCTGCTAATTCAGATGAATTACATCATTTTCATATTTTTGCCCCTATTGGCCAAAGTCTATCAAGATCGGCATGCTGACTAGAGGATTTACAGCTCTTTATGTGAAGTAGGCAGGCCCACTAAAAGTTTTGCGGTATGATAGCCATGTTGAAACAAAATGTCAAAGATTTTTATTTAAAATAATTATTAAAATTTTGACTGTTGTAAGTTACCTCAGCCCAAATTTGAGATGAGGTAAGTTGCCTGATTAAGTTAGTACTTGTTTAAAAACATGAATGTTTTTGGAAAAAATGCAGATTAGCTCATTAATTATAGGATTAGAATCTAAATGAGCGGAGCTTATTGGTCCAAATTGCAAGTTTTAATTCAAGGAATATAAATCAAGAATTTTGATTCAGGAGCTATCTGTGCCATATAACCACCCATAGACCAATCAATACACTTTATGCCACATTTCACCTTATGCCCCATTTTGTCCAAGTTGGAAGAGAGAGAGAGAGAGAGATAGAGAGAGAGAGAGAGAGAGAGAGAGAGAGAGAGAGAGAGAGAGAAGTTATTCTGACAAGTACAATAAGTTACAAGCACTTTGTGTTTGGGACCCTAACAATAAAATGGCTGGTGGGGTGGCCAGTAGTTTTTACACCCCTCTGGTCCCTCTGTGGGTGCTACTGGCTACAACTATGTGGCTATTCTCTGAACTTCAACCAAGCTTGATTTGGGTGTAGGCAATATGGTTTTATGTTTTAACATAAACATGATTAATATATTAGTGGTATTTCATGTATAAATGTTCCTGCACAAATCATGCTTACTGGTTTTACTGTAAATACCATGGTAACAGTTCCTATAAAAAGAAACATAAGGTAATAGGTACCACAGGAGATGTTACTGAATGCTTGGCTTTCTCTGTCTTCAAGTGCCCCCATAAATGTTCGATGGGGTTGAGGTCAAGTGACTGTGGAGGAAAGCCCATGACAGTCAGCACTCCTTGCTCTTCTTTGGTCTTCAAGTAGTTCTTGCAAAAGCTTTGAGGTATGTTTTGGGTCATTATCCTGCTGCAGTATAAATCCTTCTCCACACAGATCTAAACCAGAGGGTATAGCATGTCTCTGAAGAATGGAGTGGTACTTTTCCTTTGTCAGGGTGTAGTCAATTCGGTGCAGGTGTCCAAGTCCAGAGTAGGCAAAACACCCCCAGACTTGAATATTCCCACCACCATGTTTCACTTTTGTTTTGATACACAGTGGTATCAATCTCTCTTTTGTTTGTGTCCTTACAGTGCTGACTGTCATGGACTTTCCTCCACAGTCACCAGACCTCAACCCCATAGAACATTTATGGGGGCACTTGAAGACAGAGAAAGCCAAGCATTCAGTAACATCACAAGATACTCTTTGGAACATTCTCAAATCATGTTGGGAGAACATGTATCATCAGGTTTTGCACAAACTTGCGGAGTTCATGCCAGATCGAATGCACGCTGTCGTTAAAGCAAAAGGGGGACATACCAAATACTAAGAAACTCTGACATTCATTCTCATATACTTACTGTGGTATACATTAAGCATGGAAAGTAGAAAATTAATTCAGGTGTTTTAAGTTTGCCTTAGGCAGATGCCCATCCTACTGCAGCCACTGACTGATAGGTAGATCACCTGTCTACATGGTAGTGCACCAACACCAATTATCTCTGTATTTTAAAAGCCCCATCAGTATGAAGGGTCCTGTAAACAGCATGTCTGTGTCTTCATTGGCCAACACAGTGTGTGACTGATATAGCATGTAGACTATTGTTAACCTCACAGTGTAAATATCTATCTGTAAATATATATAATAAATGTATTTAATATTTATCTATAAATACTAATCTCATTGATTAGTTAAGCCTAGAAGAGGTGAGTCATAAGTAAAGAATAAAACACAACGGGGCGTGCAGTTATTGGAAAATAATCAACGATGGGGTGGTGTTATCACGCCGGAGCTGATTATTTTCCAATAACAGCACGTCCGAAGTGTTTTATTCTGTTTATACCACAGCAATTTGCCAACGATTACACATTTCTTTTATTTATTAAAGAAAGACACGTCATACTTTTTATCCATTTGTAGTTACACCTAATGTTGTGGAACGTCCGCGAAACAATTTCCTGTCACCACTTACATTATAACAGCTATAAACAGTCTTTACCTCACTAGCCTCTCTCTTTTTTCTCTTATGAACTTCAAGAGAGAGAGAAAAAGCCCCTCACTAGCCTCTCTCTTTTTTCTCTCTCTCTTGAAGTTCATAAGACAAAAAAATGCAGCTTGTCATGTTATTGATAAACAGCGCAAACTCCTCTGCCCTGAAGACTTTCTCCTGGCGGAAAACATAAAGGAACAGCTTTACCTCTGACTGTTACAAAGCGCTGACACCGGAGTCTCCTTCCATCAATATTAAATAAACATTCTCCTGACAGAAAGCTTACTTAAAATCTGTTTATTTATTAGGCTTAAATTATTGATATGTGAAGTCCCTGTGAAGTGTTAGTGTTAGTTGTTACTATAGAAACCAAACATATTAGAATGTGTGGATTAATACATACCTGTGATTTGCCTTGCAGCCGGCACTACTGTCAGAGCCGTGCGGTTATAGAAAACACCTTCTGACCAATCAGAATAGAGAATTCAACACCACTGTAGTATAATATGATATTAAACCACCACAAATCAGTAGTACATATATTTTATATTTACAAATTTTGAAAAGATATTGCCATTTCTTCAAATGAACACATAACACGATAACATTAGAACATTAGGTAGCATTTTATTGCAATATTTGTGATAGAAAGGGTGTTAAGGGCTCTAAGGCAGATCCTCATTATGTCTATCTCTAGCTGTGATGTTTGTGGGTGGAAGACTAATGGAGCTGCTCAGACTGACTCCCATCACCCTTGTCAATAGTCTTTGAAGAGAATCAATCTCCTCTGTGGGAGTCAGCGGGAAGGTACAAACTCTCTCCATGACCTTCTTTCAGACTCCAGCCTCCTGCCATTAACCTTTGTGCTGTAAATGCTAGCCGTGAGGAAGTGTTGGGTCAGTGTGCCTCTGATAAGGTCAGGCAGACATTCAGTCTGATAAAAAGGCCAGGTCCAGTCCAGTATCTCCCAGCAGTGTCTGGTCTGACCTCATCATTCTGTGTGTCTTATTTAGATGACTCTATAATGATGTGTGAGTCTGTGTGTAACAGCAGCTTAAATAAAGACGATGTCATAAAATTGTAGGACCACCTGATGGCAGTAGAAGCATGACTTTATGGACATGCATCTACTCAACTCAGAGTACTACTGCTGAAGAAATGACCTCCCACAAAACATTTACTACTTTAGACAAAATCTAGTATGGGTAGTATACAGATATGCCATTCCATTCACATACTGACAAAAGATCTAATTAACAGATTATGACATCTACATGTCAGGTTTTGTTTAAATGTAATTTTTTGGGGGATTCTTAGAAGATTCTTGTTAACCATTTACAAGTAAGAGGTCATAGTAATTAACCAGCATAGAGGATCATGTAATTTTTAGCCAACTTGACCTGGCTCTCTTAAAAATGGAACAACCATGGTAATATTTTATTACAAGCACCACAAGAGCATTGAATTCTTTCTAACATTTATTTACAAGAAATGTGTGATTTAAGGTGTGAAAACATATGGCAAATCTTGAGCTTTGTAAATACTCAAGGGGAACATACATCTTATTTCCTAGGTGATGGCACTAACAGAGCCAGTGACTACCAAAGTAAGAATATCAGTTACAGCTTCACATTCACCACTAAACATTTCATTGTGATATTTGCAAGACTCAGTAGCTGGATATTATCCATGCCTGCTGAATTCTGAAGTGCATCATTAATACTAATGAGCAGAGGGAAGTACTCACTGATGAGCGCATTCAAATGGATGCTGTACAGAACCATTAGACCCAAGTTCTATACTTATTACTCAGTGTCTGGCTGATGCACTATTCATGGTTGCTTTTTGAGGCTTGTTGGTTTGACCACCCAAATTTGTGTACTTTTTTAGTTTACCTATAACATTGGGATTGGAATTGTATCCCTATGTACTTTTATTAGTTTTTAATTTGAGTTCTGCTGATGATACTATTTATAGCTGACCTGGCAAGCAGCAGTCAGTGGAATGGGCAATTGTATTTATTCGCAAAGTTTGCAAACAATAAAAGCCCAGTGGCATATAAGAGATTATAGACATCTCAGACATCAGTGGGCAAATCCCGTTTCTATTCCCTCATCTCCTCTTTCCCTCAATTTTCTGCACCTTGAAGTCAGGCTCACATGACATCCCACCCCTGGGCTCACTGGAGTGAATCGCCAGGATGGAACAATGTTCCATTAGTAAGTCCTGTTACAACACACACACACGCACACACATGGACATAAAGTGAACACTTCCAGTCTATAATTTCCAGTGTTTATCGTTTCCCTTTAAGCTATATGTATTTGAAGTGCATTACAGTAATATTAAATATTTTTTAGACATAAAAAATAGGTGCCACTAGAATTAAGGCATTATTTAAGGTGAAGAGAGACTAAATAAATGCAGAATTAAATTCCCTTTTATCTATATCTATATTATGTGATATAGGAGTGTGCACAGGTAAGCAATTGAAAGCTTTACACCTGAAGAAGAGGCTGTGTAAATACAGGAAAGATTGCACTCATGAGTATGACTTAGTTAATTTAAGAACATACAGCGTAAACAATGCATAAAGTGCTGAATGCGTTATAGAAAGAGTGCACAAACGCACATGCACACAGCTTAGCAAATGTGTTATGGCCTTGTTCCCAAACTGGTTAATTATCACTCTCTGATTTACTGGCAATCAGATAGTTGTTATACATACTGGGTATTTGCTGTTATTTTGTACATTGCCAAATGTTTTACAAATTATGTTTACTCTGAACACCAACTGTGGGTAGGGCTATCTAGTGTTCAGAACACATAACCCAAGCTGTTAAATGTACTGTGGTAAATGACAATGTGGAAATTGACATTACATACTCATAACACTATTCAGTACAATGAACAATTAATGTTTGTGTTTTACACACCCAAGACCTTCAGAATCACAGGGTATGTGTGTGTCTGTGTGCGTGTGTGTGTGCATACATTTGTGTGTGTGTGTGTGTGTGTGATTTAAGATTTTTTTGTAATAAATTTATGCTCAAGTGTAGATTTGGCCTCATGTGAACTGAGTGGAACAAAGGACAAATAGCTCTGAATATGATCAGTTTCACACAGGCAGGCATGTATGATGGACCTACTACAGCCATTTTGCACTCCGTTTTTTTTTCACACAAGCCTTTATCTTCCATGGCCAGCCTGTGGAGAGAGACAGAGATAAAGACGAGGTGGGAGGCAGACAAAGAGAATATTACCAAATACTGGTAGAAAGTCAGACAGTGAGAGGGAGAAAAAGTGAGGCATGCACATGTTCCCAAGGTTGTAGGCTTATGTTCTTCTTCGTTGCAGCTTAAAGTGTCATATTACTCTCAATTTAATAAAAAAAAGAAAACTTTTATCATAAGCTTTTAGGATACTCAGTTATTGGAGAAATAAAAAAGTGCTTTTGTAAAATAAAGACGATTAAATGTAGTATTTTATGACTGCTTATTCACCGTAAAAAAGATAGACACAGACATGTTCATTAAAATACATTTATTAAACGGAAGAGCGATGTGCGCCATGTGTGCGCACGCATGCGTGTGTGTGTTTGTTAATTCTGCCCACGTCTTCCCAGCATCTTTTGCCTTCTTCTTTCGTCCCAATCTCCGGCCAGATTAAACCATCTGATTTATTCAGTCTCCGTCGCCGTAGTAGTTTCTTCCTCCACCTGTGAATTAAAAAAATAATGAAATCATTAAAAGCCATGACGATTCTATTAATGAATTACTTCAGGGAAATCGCGTAATTTCAACTTAGAACATCAATTTTCCCCAATAAGATTGTAACAGTATTTTTACTGAGCAGGGACAGGGAGGGGGTTGTAATGTTATTCTATCTAGCTATGTATTATGACAGATTTCATTTGTAGTGACCTACAGGCTCTCTTCCCATTGACACCCTTCCAATCAATTTTGCTTGCCAGTTTGTGAATTAGTCTTCACATGATGTTCCAGACCTTGTCCCTAATATCTTTCAATGGCTCCAAGGTGTGTGATCTAAAAAGAGTCTTACAGTACAGTGTTCTATATGGACTTTATCCTATGCAGAGGGTAAAAAAAAAATGCAGTGTAGTTAAAATCTGAACAAAAATTGTTTCTTCTTGTTCTTTGCTATTGTAGAATGATACAACAAAGTTCTGTAACGTTGCATAAGACATAAAGATAATAGAACAATTTTGTTGTAATCACTGATGAGCTATACACCTTTAGTACACCTTTTCGTTGTTCTTCAAAAACACACGAGAAAGAGTACAGTACAAAAGCTCTTTAAGATATATGTTGCTGTAGCTAGGCTACGTGTATTTTTTAAATTTCTCAAATATGCAATATACAGCAATAATCACATTAACAATGTACAACTATTCTTGTAACAAAAACAGTTTGTTAGTCTGTAAGTATGAATATTTTTTATTAGCAATTGTAAGAGAGAGCAGGGCACAACCAAACACATTTTGGTTTTTGTGAAGTAATTGTAAAAATACTTGAGTTAAGTAAAACCTTTTTTTATACAAGCAACATACACATCTCTACTACTTTTTTTTCCCAGCATCTACTGCTCATGTACTACTCAACCGAAAGTGGAAGTGAAATGTTACAACTTACCC
>JAOUQW010028313.1:0-11458 GCA_028565825.1 Olivaichthys viedmensis
CTTGGGCAGTAGGGTGAGGACTGCTCTTCTGCAGCTCAGGGGTAGCTGACCTCGGCTTAAACTGTCACACAGCACCTTTAGCAAATCCTCCCCCACAACATCCCTAAAAGACTTATAAAAGTCAACATGGAGACCATCAATGCCAGGAGCATTCCCATTTGCCATGACATTTAAAGGCCATCAGTAACTCCTGCATAGTTTCTGGCTGCTCCAACTCTTCATTTGCCTCCACAGACACCTGTGGCAGGCCATCATAGAACTGCTGTGCCACTGCCTGATCCTCTCCATGCTCACTGAGGTAGAGCTCGGAGAAGAACTCCACAGTCCTCCTGCTGATTTCTGCTGGCTCCCTGAGCTCTTGACCATCAGCTGTGCGAAGGCAATGAATGAACCTACTCTGTCCATTCATTCTTTCCAGACTAAAGATGAACTTGGATGGGGCATCCATTTCACAGATGTTCTGAAACCATGATCTGATCAATGCCCCCTGTGCTCTTAAACCCAATAGATCAAAAGCTAGTGCTTTTTTCTTATCCTGGAGTGTCTGAGCCCAACTATGGTCTACAGTGTACTTTAGTAAGGCCTGTATTTAATTTATTTCAGTTTCAAGTTATTTAACTGTCCGGATTGTGCTCTTTGTGATAATAAGAGTGTACTGTTTACAAAATTGTTGTATTTGTATTTTTCCTATATCCCACCATTGTTGTAGGGAGGCTAGCTGGGCTTTTTTAACCTCCACTGTCCCCAGAAGTACTTAAAACAGTGTTTAAAATGAACATTAATAAGAGAAATATTAAAATGCCAGTAAGCACTCTTGGGTTTAAGAGTGCTAATAAATACCATCCTGTTACCATACTGTGATCTGAAATCCCCACTGGTGTTATTGTATATGACTGAAAAATCTGTAAATGATGTTTAAAACAATACAATCTGTCTAGCTGAGCCATTGAAATGTTCCTACCCCTACAATGTGTCTCAAGGTAAACTGTCTAACAGTACTATGTTTGACACGCCACACATCATTCAACTCATGGGTATCAATGCAATTAATATCCCATCCTAACACTAAGTAGTGATCTGTGTCACATTTAGCTATAGTTTCTGTAGAAAATTACACCTTTCTCTTGAAATAACAGGTGTATAAATACATATGAAAACTAGGTAGATATTATTATACTTATTTGTGATTTTAATAATCATAATACTGTGGTAGAAAACTTTGGGAGAAGAGGACGGCCACCCCACAGTGATGGAGCTCTTATGACTTAAGAGCGCAGTGCCATGCCACTCCCTCTGCCAGTCTACCACATTACTCTGGTCACTGTGAGTTTCCTGAACAAGAGCTATATCTACCCGTTTAGTTTTTAATAACTCAAACAGAGCCCCATGCTTTCTTGCATCTCTTGCGCCATTAATATTAATTGAGGAGATGTTAATGTCTCTCGTATAAAAATGTCACTAACAGAAACCGCCCAATAAAAACATTTAAAAAGTTAAAATCATTCTTTCTGGCCCTTGGATCCATTTTTCTTTTATTTTTAGCAACAGTGACAAATTTTCTTAAACGGAAAACTTCAGGCTTTCCTATCCCTTCTCCATCTGACAGATTAATTAGTTCCTCTGCTAAATCAATGAACATTTAATTATTGGGAAAGTACTCTTCAATTTCAACATTTCTTTTTCCGTTTGTCTCAGTTAGGAAGCTATCGATTTGATCCCGACTGTATCTCATTCTCACTGGTTTACTGGTTTCCATTAGTGAGAAATCCGAGGTCTCCCTCTCAGAGTCAGTGGACTCCTCAGATTCACTCACCACTGGAGCATTTTTCTGGGGCACTGCTGGACATTGTTTTTACTCCTGTTTATTTTCTTAGCTGGTGTTTAAAACTAAGTATTTTGCACTCTGTTCACTGTTTTTTTGTCTCCATTTCTGTCTGTTCTTTCTGTATGTTAGTGTCACGGCCGAACTCGACCTCACGAGCACTTCCATCCCGCACCAACAGAGGTCCCGATCCCTGGAGTTCTAACACTTCCGGGTCACCGGGTCACACAGCTGTTTTCAGTTAGCTCTCATTACGCACATAGCATAAATACACTCACTCCACTAGGACTATGTCTTTCATGAGAGTCAATTCTGAGCGTTTTCCGGTCTGGTCTTTCGGTTGTTGGTTTTGGATTACCCCTTCAGACACTTCCGCTGTGAATTACGCTAACAACTAACTCTGCCTGTCTTTCGGTTTCTGGTTTTGGATTACCCCTTCAGACACTTTCGCTGTTTATTACGCTACCCTGGTTATCGGACTTTCACGCCTGTTTAATGATTACAAGATTGAATGTTCCTTTTCTGACGGAATAAAGAGTTGCTGCAATTGGATCTGATCTGTTGTGTCTGTGTTTCTCATAACAGTTAAAGTCCTGAGCTGTTTCCACCCGCTTGCGCGGCTCTGCACCACCGTCTCTCGCACTCCCTATGCGCGACTCTCCTCGCACACCGAGTCTGCGGACTGACTCTCACCGGGGGGTGCCGCTGTATCGTGGCTCGGCTCGGGCTGCCTCTCCTCGGTCTGAGCCGCTGTATCGTGGCCTGGCTCGGGTTGATTCCCCGCTACCATATCAGGACATATGCGCACAAGGTGACCCTCCTGACCACAGCCAAAACATTTCATGGTTTCCATCGACACGCAAATAGTGTAGTCAAAGTTGTCAATTTTAAACTTTAGCGCTAGTTTGAGATCGGCCACATTATTTTTCAACCCCATAAATACTTGCCTTCTGAAAGAAACCACGTGTTTCAGCAATGGGGATTTACAACCCAATGGTACTTTACGGATTGCTGAAACAATTTGGCCATGACGAGAAAATTTGTATTGCAAACTTTCACCACGAATAAACGATGGCACGTTCGATAGAGTGACCTTTCAAGCTGGATTGACAAGTGGAAACACAGAAGTGTGGGAGTTATTAATAACAACTCCCCTCGCAACCAGTGTGTTCACCTTATCCATTTTATCCAGGAACAGAACAACAGCACTGTTCATGCGGGACGTAGACCTCCCCAACAGTTAAACTAAGCTCTTCCACAGACACCTCTCCATCAACCGGCACTTTAACGCCATGCCGGTGAGTAAGCTGTTCGTACTCTATTTTCCCCTCCCGCTACTATACACAGCTTAAGCCGGTGTTACCCCCCACTACCCCGCTCTGTTTCCTACGCTAGTTTAGAACAAAACCAGTGAAAGAAAACACTAATAAACTACAAAAAAAGTTAGAAAAAGCTCACACTCACGCCACAGACGAGAGAGAGAGAGAGAGAGAGAGAGAGAGAGAGAGAAGCAATTGGGACTCAGAGGCAGGTGGATGTATGTCTTTTTTTACTCTCATCCCTAAATCATGGTAATCATGGTTATAAAGCATGGCTGAGGTCAAAATGCAGCCATCTAGTGTTAACTGAGACAACTCTATAAGCACAAATCCAAAATGCAGGCAAGGGTCTACAAATATCGCTTACCAGTTTATTGACTTACCTGAAGATGGTATCTGTATAGTGCTAAACACATCCAGACTACTTTTTGATGAATCACATAGCTAGCTATCTAGGTAGCTAAGGCTAACTAGCAAGTTACCCTTAGTGTCTAGCAAATTATTGGTTTGGAAATTAGCTGCATAAGCAAGCTTGATAAGCTGTGAGGCTGCATTATGTTAGTTAATTTTAATACTAGAATGAATACTGGCAATCTACACCAACAAATATGACTGTTAATCAAAACCATAAATAAATCTATATATTCTAGTGAGAGAGTAATAATAATAATAATAATTCCCCGCACCCTAACCTTAACCATTTAAAACATTATAAATTGTCAGGACTCACACAGATTAGGATGCAAGTGCAGGTTTATTCGTAATCCATAAAGCAGACACGTAGTTATGGGCAAAGCAATATCAGAAACGGTAAACAGGCAGAAGGTCAGGCTATTAGCAAACAGAGTATCAGAGGCACAGACAGGTTCGGTATAACATGAAGCAGACAGGGTCATAAACAGAGTATCGATATCAATTTAACGCTTAGGATCGTCGCAGGATAAACCAGGAGCGAGACTATATTAAAAGTGCAGGGTATTTATAGAGGGGAGTGTAATGAGGGACAGGTGTGTGTAATCAAAAGCTAGGTGAATGGGAACAAGGAAGTTGATCAGGTGACATGTCATTCAAGAGTGCATGGAGGATTCTGGGGAAAGAAGTTCTGATTGATGGGAACAAGTGTGACAGAACCCCCCCCCGGGGTTGAGTCTTGGGAACTGCGGGTGCTGATTGACCGGATCTGTTTCTCGGAGCGGGGAGTGAGTGTCTGCGGGCTCTGGACAGTGAAGGGGACTGGATACGAGATCTGCTGCTGCGGATTGCAGGTAAGTGTGCTTGCGGTTATGGCATGGGAAGGGATGTTCTTTGTGGCCTTCCTCTGGGTCTGGGACAAGAATCTCCCTGGGGTCTACCTCTGTTCCTTGGAGCAGAATTTCCACGGGGCCTCCCTCTGGGCCTCGGTAGCCTTCCCTGTCTACTAAGTACTCCAACTGACCACCTCGACGTTGTGAGTCCAGAATGTCACTTAATTCACTTGTCTGATGATTTTAAATGGGCCGATGTAGCGCGGTGTAAATTTCTTACAACCGTCTTCCTTGCCAGTCATGGGTCAAGAGTCAAACTCTTTCTCCAGGGTGATACACAGGGGCTATCGCCAAATTCCTTCAAATGTCTAGTGCAATGTTCGATCCGTTGAAACTCTCATGCTTCCTCACTCCTTAGGAACCACTCATCTACTACAGGGGCATTTGTTCTGCTTGCATTCCAGGGGAATAATGGGGGATGGTAACCTAAAACGCACTGAAATGAAGTGAATTTTGTGGTGGAGTGCCTCAAAGAGTTTTGGAAATATTCTACCCAGGGAATGAAGCGCACCCAATCCTCGTGATTCTACGCACCAAAAGGTTTGAAGACAGCAGCCGATCTCTTGGTGTGCCTGCTCCACCTGCCCATTGGACTGCGGGTGGTAACCCGATGCGAGACTCACTGCCACCTCCAGTTTCTCCATAAATTGGAGACCTCAATTAGATACTATGTCCTCTGGGATGCCATAGTAACGGAACACATGGTGAAACAAACTCTCGGGGGTTTCAAAGGCCGTGGGCAGAGCAGGGAAAGGAATGAGTCTTAAGGACCTCGAGAAGCGCTCTATTACCATGGTGGTCTGGTTGATGGCTAGGGGAAGGTCATTTCGGAAGTCGACGCCGATGTGCGACCACAGGCATCGTTCGAGGAACTTTGGCCTGGGCACAAACAGAGTAGGATTTGTCAAATCTCTGAATATCTGTTACCATAGTTTCCCACCAGTACTTGGAATGGAGAAGCTGATACGTCTTGGTCAGCTATTGGATGTCCGGTCGTGAGAGCCAAGTGAGCCCACGTGATGAGTCTATCCCTACATTCTGGTGGAACATGAGTTTTCCTGGGTGGACAGTGGGCATGGGGTGACTGGCTCATGTTTGTTCAATTTCCCTCTCTACCTCGCAGTTGATGGCTCCAATTAAACAGTTTTCTGGCAGAATGCTTTCCGGGGTTTCATCTCTCAGAGAGGCGGGGTACATGCGGGACAGGGCATCTGCCTTGGTGTTCCTTGAACCTGGTCTATACGAGATGGTAAAGTTGAACCGTGAAAAGAACCGTGCCCATTGTGCTTGTCACGGATTTGATCGATAGTATGGCACCGACCCCTGTTGCTGAGGCGTCTACCTCCACGAAGAATGGTCTGGCTGAGCCAGGATGTTTCAGAATGGGGGACAGTGATGAATCTCTCCTTTAATGCTTGAAAGGCGTCTTTGGCTTGGGGAGACCAGATCAGCGTCTTCTTTCCCCCTTTCAGAAGAGAAGTGAGTGGTTCTCCAATGGAGCTGAATCCTCTTATGAAGTGTAAAGAGTGTAATGAGGGACAGGTGTGTGTAATCAAAAGCTAGGTGAATGGGAATGAGGAAGTGGATCAGGTGACGAGTCATGTTATTCGGGAGTGCGTGGAGGATTCTGGGGAATGGAGTTCTGATTGATGGGAACGGATGTGACATAAAGAAGTTGCATTATGGGAATTCTTATGGATTCACAATTAAAGCAGATTTGCAATCAAGAAGTTAGCCGTAACCGAGAGAAGGCGCTTTTTCATTATTTAACGCTCAGAAAGTCTTTACTGCTATCTCGCCATGAGATTGCGTTGACTTGTTTAATATGCAAATGAGGATAGAGAAACATTCATATTCATAATTTATTCCTTAGTGTTCAATATCTGAATTACCCCAAGGTGGTGCTGTACCATTAACAATCTTCTTCCTCTTGTATGCGTGTGCAATCTCAATCTCTCTCTCTCTCACACACACACACACACACACACACACACAGGTGAAGGAATGTCACATTGAAATGATATTTGCTTATAAGAGTTTTCATTTGTCAGATTAATAACAGGTTGCATGTTATATCTGACACATACAGTTCAGTCTAAGCTCTTCTTTCTGTATTCAAGTCAAAATACATCCATTTGATACAGAGTTTATTTATCATAACTTTGGCATATTCAAAGCTTTTATTATGACTTATGAGTATACTGTTTGAGTGGCAGATATAATGAAATACCCCTTGAATTAAAGGAACAGTTCGGCCAGAAATGAAATTAACACAATTTATAATATTAGGTTACTCTGGACCTCTGAGGCTAATGTTGCTTACAAGTAAGGGAAGCTTATAGCCTCCAGTTTATCATTCTGCAAAATGCATGCCTAAATCATCACACACATAAACTAGAAGCTGTAAGCTTCTGCAACATTAGCCTTGCAGCACCAGTATAAAACTGAAGAATTAAACTTCGGACACCAAAACGTGTCTTGGCTGATTGACATTTGGGGTAAAGGATCAATTTTGTACATTTAATTTTAAGCTAAACTGTTTTATTTTAAGTTAGTGTTTCAGCTTTCACTTACACATCCATGGCATTTGACATTTATAAATGTCATGACATTTTTAATCATTAACAAATAAGTGAATACTCTACTTAAACCCCGCATCATAAGACTGACAAGATCATCTTTTGAAGAGGTAAAACCCAGTCTCATATGTTGTTATAGGTTGTCATGACCGTGATAAAACAGTTTCATGTTACCATTATTGGTAATTGCCATGGTAGCTACCATGTCACATGCTAATTGTTGCTGTACACTAGTTAGCACATATTTATGATAGATCCTCTGACAACTGGAAAATAGTATCGTGAACATACCATGACAGATGATATATTTCATGACGATACAACATATCACATCAGCCTTTTTAACCTTATAATGTGACTTGGCTTACACAATTTCAAGAGGGTACAAATTCCATAAAGACATGATTATGACAGGTAATTGCCAAGTGAATGGCAGCATTATATAGGACGTGTCAAGACATTTGTCATAACGTACACGCTAACTAGATCACCATGCGACAGCATTTTTCTCAACAGCTTATGCCAATTGTGCTTACTTGTTTATCTTGGCCACAAAAATGTTTTTAATCTGAAAGGGAATCATCTGGATAAATAAAGATAAACAAATAACAACTATAATATCTGTGGACAAGGTTCTGATTGGATTTAGGACCCCACATAGTATTAGTAGTTATAGTTATACGAATACATATTTCAATAGAAAACCCCCATACGAGTGTGTGTGAGAGAGTGAGAGTGTGTGATAAAAGTCTATAACCACAGGCAGAGAGATGCCAGGCTTAGAAAATGTCATAGATTCAAATGGTGGCGGCGCTGTGTGTGGGATCAGGCAGTGATACATAAAGACACATTACTTTGATATTCGAGATGGCTGAGATCCTACTACACAAACCTGCAAATTACCAAATTACAGAATGTGAATGAAAATATGCATCTCACCTGGAAAAAGTGCTTTAATTTATTAGGCTCTTCCAGGAAAACCAGATCTGTGATACACATCAATTTAAATAGGAACTATGAAAGGCCAGTCAGTATCAAACTATAGGGTTTTATACCCTGCATGTAAAATGCACTTGAATTTATTAGCCCCTTCCAGTAAAACCAACAGTGTCACATTTTGTAATTTGTTGTGGGATGGGAAGAGGTTCTAGGAGGCCTGTGGGGAAGTGCCTATCCGACTTGGATTGTGCACAAACTTGGCATGAAGTAACATATTCTTGCATGTCCTGGTGTATGGTGGGCCACCAAAACCTGTTACGGACCAACCAATGGGTTCATTATTGTCCTGAATGGCCTGAGGAAAGAGACGTATGGACAGAGTGTAAGACTTGTTGTCTGAGTGTGGTAGGTACATACACCTTATTGGGAGGACATTGATATGCTCTCTTGAGGTCTAGCTTGGTAAATATCTTGGCCCCTCGTAGTTGTTCAATTGCGACTGGGATTAAAGCCTTGATAATCTATTCAGGGCCATAGGCGTCCTCCATGAAGAAGAAACCGGCTGTGGCGAGAGATGTGAAAGGCCTGATGAATCCCTGTTTGAGTGCCTCTTCAACATATTCCTCCACGTTACCTGTTCCGGTTCTGACAGAGGATAAATACAACCCGTGGGGGCGTGGAGCCATTTAGGAGGTTAATGGCACAGTCCCATGGTCTATGGGGAGGTAATTGTGCTGCTTTGGTCTTGCTGAAATCCTCTGCTAGATCCTGATTTTGGGTCAGGATATCCATCTCGTGGTTTGAAGAAGGGCTCTCCACCGTAGTGGCTCGACATGGGAATGAGATGCAGCGTGATTGGCAGAAGTGGCTCCAGTGTACAAGTTCTCCTTCAAGAAATTACGGGATCAAGTGTTGCTAACCAAGGGTAGCCTAGAATTATATTGCATCTATGGAGGAGATGAGAAGAAACTAAATCTCCTCCTCGTGACATGCTCCTATTCTGAGGGACAAAGAGACGGTTTGTTGAAGCACACCTCCCTTGTTTATGAGGTGTCCTTCCAGAGCCTTAACTTGTAGCAGTGTAGAGAGGGGAACTGTGGGGATGTGTAATTCCTTAAACAACCTCTGACTAATGAAGTTCCCAGTGGCTCCAGAGTTGATTAGCGCTGAAACAGAGAATCATTGTTCAGTCCAGGATAAGTTTACTGTTCCTGGTGAACCATACGTGTGTCCAACTCCACTGGATCCATGATGGGCAAAGTCTTCTGTAAGGTTAGAAAGAGGCCTGTTTCAGAGAGGCATCTCGGTAGTCCCAGACACTTCCAGATGTACGAGTTGGCTTTCCCATCCATCCTACTTGCTGTTGTTACAGGGATTTTGCACACTTTCAGTGGCCACATCACCCAGTGGTACAGCGTGAACTGGTAGTACCATACTTTGTATTTCCCATCAAAGTTTGCTTTGATTGATTCTTGCCAGGCCATTTGAAAGTTGCTTCACTACCACTTTTCCCATCTGCTTATTGGAGAGTTCTGCAGTGTACTTCCACCCAGAGATTCGGATGGGCTGCTCTGCCAACAGTGGGATTCTACCTCCGCCTGCGGAGAAGATCGTCTCATCACTTCTGATGCCTTTCCTGAGAGACAGGCTCCGCAACTTGGAGGGCTTGATCTTCATTCTTGCCCATGACACCAGCTCATCCAACCTCTTCAGTAGCCTAAATGTGCATGCTGCTGTTTAGCAAGATGGTTGTGACATCGTCCATGTAGCTTCGCAGTGGGGATAGTCTCTGCCTTGATGGTAAATTCGCCCTTCTGACCATCTGCCTTGCGCCAATGAGGATAATCTCAAAGGCTGCCAGTGTTCTACTGGCAAATTACACTTGGGCCAGCATGAAAATAAAGCTTTTTGTATCACAATATTGTGAACAATATTGCTAACAAAGTGCCAGCACAACAGTAAAAATGCTGTGATTTCAATTAGTATATATTTTTTATTTTAATTTTAAATCTTGCCTAAAGCTTTAGCCTACAAGTGCAGTTAGATTTTCCCACTGCTGCCCACAATTTCTTATTACTAAATGTAATAAGATCTTGGCCTGTGTTTGTAGGTGAACTCAAATTTGCCGGTTGCAGTCACCATTTATCCATTCAGAATCACAAAACAGCACAAATAATCTTGGGAGCCCCCCTTAATTATAACCTTTTAAAAGGCCCTTTAAAGTAACTATTTTTCAACACTTTCAGAATGACCCTATGAATGGCTGCTGTTAGAGTTAACATTGACAAACCATGAACTTCAGCAATAATACATCACTAGTAATGTTAGCAAAGTAACTTATGGTATATGATTACTAAAGTTCATGGTTTATTACTGTGGTAAATAATGTTAGTTAAGAGGACTTACACATTTGGTAATGTAAAGCATTACCAAAATTCCATATGAGAAGGTCAGAAATCATAATTCATCTATTCTGATTTCATAACACAGACTCGTATGTGCTTAATATTCAGAACATTTGGGCTCGTACTATACATAAGGGGGATCTTGGCAAGATTAACAAACTGTACAGTCACTCCTATATTGAGGCAGCTGGTACGCAGGCTAAGGAGTTGGTTTTGCAGTTCCTAAATTAATTCATAAAGTTATGAGTAACTGCAGAGCTGACCTGAGGAAGAAACGCAGAATATATCTGCAGCAACATACTGCATAATATTAGACTGAATTCTCTCACTACAGGGGAGATTAGAAGAAGAGAAGGAGAAAAAAAAAAAAGTGAACACAAAATAAGATAAAAAACAGGAAGGAACATAAGATAAGAAAAAATAAATAAGAGAAGATGTAAAAATAAAAGAGGGGAGAAGAATGAAAAGGTTTAGAGTAGAAAATAAATGCTCACATTTTCTCTATTCTTTTATCTTCAGGAAGGTTAAGGTATGACTTTAATATCCTGCACTGATAAAACCTCACTGAAAAGGCCAAGCACTAAAGCAAACACACCAATGAAGACATTATGACTGCCGGATATGATGAGCAGATAGACAATACTTGTGAATTACCGCACCATGACCACTAAAATATACGTCTTACCTAACACTGTAATCATGTAATCCTCCATATCATTCTGTGAATGTGTGACTGCTAGTCTCTCTCTCCTTCTCTGTCTGTCTGTGTGTGTGTGTGTGTGTGTGTGTGTGTGTGTGTGTGCTCACTAACCTGTTTAATTCAGGGCGTGGGCAGCCTTCCATTGTGAGTCAAAGGACCCGAACAGTGGTGACTCATGGGATATGTAGTCTCTAGTTCCCACCAAAAGTTGGGACTTACATTGTGTTGTGATTGGAGTGGGAGAGTCCTTGATTATGTCTGTTTATTTTATGTAAATATTTAATATGTTTATGGTGAAATTAGCTTAAATAATTGAAGAATATTTTTACTGGGAAATTATGTTTTTTTTTTTTTGTAAAAGTGATTTTTTATTGATTTTAATGGTTAAAA
>JAOUQW010028314.1:0-11458 GCA_028565825.1 Olivaichthys viedmensis
CTGATGAATCCAAGTTTGAGATTTATGGCAGTAACAGAAGGGTTTATGTAAGGATATGAACAGAAGAGAGATTGATAGCACAGTGGATCAAAACAATAGTGAAACATGGTGCTGGATTTTCAATGTGCTCTCAGACTTTTGGACCCCACTGTACATGAACGTCAATAATAGAAATAACTCCTAATAATTCTTAATCGAAAAAGATTCAGAATTGTGTGAACATGACTTGGAGATTTTATTCGAGACAGCAATAAGATGCCTTGCACTTGTTTATGGCATGTCGCAGCTTGTGCAGAGCTGAATCCAGTGTGACAGGGTCACATTGCGTCACGTCCTCAGATCACACTTGCCGCTCTGTTCCCCCAGCTAAACTCTGCACAGGAGTGTGTGGCACCAGATCAGTGACTGAACTTCAGCGAGGTCTTTCTGCCCCACTCCACTACATTTTTATGTAACAAGGGGAAAGAGTGCAAGGTTTTATTTGCTGGTACAAAATGGCCACTGATATTATAGCACTACCTGATTGTGACCTTGTACATCTGAGATTTAATTGAACAATGCAATGCATCTCTATTTTATTACTAATCATTCAAAAAGAAAATGTGACTGTTGAATATGAGAGAGAGAAAAATGTAATAGCAGTTGTAATAAAAATAGAATAGAATAGAATGTTCTTCCAAAGAACCATTGAATATTGCTTCACCCACTTCACCCCATGATTAAGATCTTTTCATTGTGTAACGTCATTAGAGATTAAAAGAGATGCTTAAACAACCTGATTTTCATCTCCTTGAGAGGTAAACAAGACTAGTTGCTCTCCTCCCAGTGGGCCTGAAGATTGCTGATATTTTTGGCATCCAAAGAAGTGACTGAGATGTTTGACTTATACATGCGGGTTATACATGTTGTTTTCTCTGCAGAAAACCGTTTTTTGGATGTTGTTTTTTTATACATAAATTGGTCTTATCTGTTGTGTTGTGTTTCTAGGGATTGATTGACACAGAGCTGAAATTTATTTCTTAGTTTATTTTCCTCCAAACTCAACACAACCGATCCATATCGGCAAGGTTTTTGATATTATTTTGCTGATTGAGGAGATCAGAGCACACAACGATTAAGATTTTCAATATTGTTATGCAGTGTGCTACATTTTCCAGTAAGACAGAAACAGGCCATGGTATTAAAACTGGCTGGAGACATGGGGTAAATAAGAGCTTCGAATGTGGTGTAAGGAGTTCAAAGCACCCCTTGAGAGAGAGTATTAACTTTGTAAATGAAAGCTGCAAATTAGTTTCGTGCTGGCCAGCCCAAGCTATTTTTAACCTCTGGCCAATTAGGAGAACAGAGCGGTGACGCCGAGAGGAGCCGCCAAGCGATGAGAGCATCTGCAGCTCCTGTAGCTCACCGCAATCTGTTCAGAGCTGAATTCTTAGACGCACTAGTGCACATGCAAATACACATGGCAGTATACTAGGGTACGGATAATTATATAGAAATGGTGAGTATGTGTGCGTGACATTGAGAGGGTTGAGGTAAAACTGATCCCTGCTGATAGTCTTGCCATATACAGTAACTATATTTTATTTAAATAGGGCAGTTGCTTAACGTAAGTTATGTAATTTCTTTGATCATTGTGTAGTGAAAGAAATATCTGGCTACATTTAAAAAAATCAGCCATCAGTCAGAAATCACTGTAGCCTGGTTTAGGTAGACCAGCAAAACAAGATTTCAAACATCAGTAGACAACTTTAGCAACTGAAATGTACAGGTCTGCCCATTATTGCACCTTAATTTAGAAAATTGCGCACTGTTAGAAGGCTGTCAATAAGTTGGGGCTGTGAGTGGGATTGGCGATTCTCTACTGAGACTGTAAAGGCTGTAGGATAACATAATGCCCCGGTTTCATAAGTGTGGAAATTAACAATCTACGAGATTTTTAGATTTCAATTTTCATTTCTATATGACTATTAGTATTAAGTATTATTATTAGAGAAATTACATCTTTGAGAAAACAAGTCTTAACTGGGTCAGATTTATTAACGCATGACAGTTAAGCATTTCAGTGCATTCACTCAGATGGCTATATGGAGGAACGCTAGGAATTCTAGTCAGAACATCGAAACAACTTCTTATATCTGTCATCAACGGTCAAATTGAGGGAGGTTTCTGGGAACTGGACAAAAGGCACTACGTAAATCTCTCTGACTCACTCTGCAGATTTGAGAAATCAAGTCTCTACATGGAGAAAGCTTTAATCTGCTGTATGCCTGCATGCTTGTAACATGCCCTTATTATCCTTCTCTTTAGTTGATGGTTCGAGGGATGTTTTTTTTGTTTGTTTTTTTTATCAGAGAGTGCTCAGAAGCACATTTTCCACAGCTGCTCGTGAAGTGTTAGCTTTTCTGGGCTGATGTGGCGTCATGGCATCTGTTTCCTTGCTCAAGCGCACTTGCATCACTGGAGAGAGGTATTCAATAAGTTTCTCACGTATATATACAACAAAAAAAGTTTTTTTCCAAATATTTCTTCCATGCGATGATAGCATTTTTTCTAGAGGAAGTGGTTGCGTGTTGGCCAGTTAAAGCCTTTCAAATTCCACCAACTTCAATACAACCGTGCTAAATATGCTGCACTGAAATTCAATTATATCACATCAAACCATACACCAGTTCCAGCCTCATTTCATGCACTAAACAGTAAACCATTATGTTTTAAAGAAATGCTCTCCTAAATCGCTCTGGCTGCTTGTCTCTCCCCTCCCACGCATCTTCACATCCACTAAGCCACGATCTTCTGGGAAGGCGCAGTGCAGTAGCAGTGCAGTGAGGCTGACAGAGAAGGATGGAGGGATGGAGGAGGGAGGCTGCTTTTCCCTCGGGGGAGCATGCTCCTCCTCGGGCTCAGGAACCAAAATGCTTTCTGACATTTGGTGGATGCTGCATGTGCCTTGCTTACACTGTGAAAACAAACACACATACACACACTGCCTCATGTCATTAGTACATGAATTTCGTTTATAGAAAATAAATGTTCATAAATGCTTAATCACAGCTCAGCTGGTGCTCCAGCACATCTGGAATAGAGCGTAGTCCGTTTACTATACAGTCTGTTATTCATTTAAACATGTTTATACCTTATTTATGAAAGTGGCACACACATCTTCATTTTGTAATAAGCAAAAGCGTAGGAGGAACTTTTAGGGCCGATTTGAAGGCAGAATCACTAAAGGGTTCTTTAAGGTACTTCTGGTTCTCTTAATCAAGGCACAGTTTTACATATTTTTCAGTACGGTAGGGTGATCATAAAGTATTACTTGGAGCCTTTTCTTTACAGAACAGTGATGATTATGGTGTGAAGGCTTTGGAAAACACAGCTGAAAGGACATGTTAGAATGCTGAACAAAACAACAGGTACCCAGAGAGAGAGATTACTGTGGAGTGTGTGTATGTGAAAAATAGTGACACACCGAGAGAAAGAGAGAGAGCGAGAGAGAGAGAGAGAGAGAGCATTGCGTTCTAATCAGTGCTATCTGTACCATAGAGGCGATGAGCTCGCTGAGCTCCTGCTACAGAGCTCTGTGTCTAAAGTTGGGATCGCTGCTGAGCTGAGGTTGCCAAGGCAACCCTATTAAAAATGGCTTTGGCTGATTCAACTCGGCTTTATGTGATGCCACCTAAACATTCTCACACGCCACCATTCCCTCTCTAAGGATTAACAGAATAGAACAGTTAGATCTCTCTGGTTAAATGTGACTATATTTAGCACACACAGGAGTTTTAGTGACTAAAATGTTTTCTCAGAGCAGTGTTTGTAGCCACAAATCCATAATGAATGACACGACCTTATTTGAGGTGATGATTGCTCAACAGTTTTGACTGGAACGCCCCACGTTAAATCTCCCAGATTTATTCAGCTTTGTAGACTACATTACCTCAAAGGCAAATGACTCACAGAATTCAACAAGTAAAAAGCAAAAGCAAAGGTAATACCAAGAACATAAAGTAAGCACAGCATGTATTATGAGTTAGTTTCTAACCATTTGCAATCCTTAAAGTCTTAAATATATCAAATAGAGCTTGAGATGAGTTTTCTGCATCAAAGTGGATATGAATTGACACGTACTGTATATATACATTGTATATTCTGAACGCGTTGGTGAGATGTATTTTTCCGTGATGTGAATGGAATCGCCCTTCAATCTTTACTTATCTTTACAAATATGAAAGAATGAATTCATTTTCAAGATGATCATTAGATATTAAATCAACGGTCAATCATCTTGCATGTGTCCGTCTGTTGAAATAACAGGGAATCTGAGGACAGAGACGGAGACGTCGAAGTACTTTAGCTTGGAGTTCTGGGTGGCATCTTGCTGTAGCTCGATGGCCAAAACCCTCTCAAGGCCTAAAAATAAACACAAAGTAGACAACATGGGGACATGGTGGGTGTGAGAACAGGACACGAAACAGGTAGTGACGAGTGTGTATGAGTGTATGATTAGATTCTGGTGGAGGGGGAAAGAGTACAGATGTGGTCTTCTGAACTTTAGCTATCACATAACTGTATAAACAGTGTTTGGATTTTCTTTTTCCTTTTAAATAAAAGCCTGAGTTGAACATTTGATATTTTTCATTAAAACAAAAAGAATTTATTCAAGCCACTGTGTGATTTTATAGAGGCTTTGTTCACATTAACATACAGTCTATATTTATTGTCTTCATCAGTGATCTAAGGTCTCAGAGAAAGTTTAAACCTCTTCATGGGCCGGTATACAAAGGTTTTTGGGTCCATGGTTTAGAGTGACAGTGTGCACAAAGCAGTTAGAGTTTTATAAAAGCTTTAAAACTCTTAATCACTGACTGAATTACGGGATATGAATTTGAAACGTACCTTCATAACAATCAAATGTGTAGTTAGATAGATAGATAAAGCACTACTTGCTTCAAATCAACATTTACCCATTAATAAATATTTGGGGATATTCAGAAAAGAAAGACATTAAATCTTTTAGACAAGTCCCGAAGCTGACTTTGAGCAATGAGAGGTGGCTTGTTGCTCAGTGCTTCAAAGCTTTAAGCATTTGCCATCAATGTCAGTCAGTTTAAAAGCCAATAATGTTGGATAGTTGCCTCGGGGCACCAGTTAGCTGTGACACTGCCACTGCACATTTTCCACATCAAACAAAAGCTGCACAGCTGTTTAGCGCACAGATACACCAGATGACCTTATCACAAACAAGACGGGAGAGTTTTCCCGAGATGTTTGACAAAAGTACCAGCCCTAAAGGCATACTGGGGTACTGGGAAAAAAAGAAAAAAAAAGAAAAGAAAACTCAAATGATGACTTGTTTGCATTTAGATGCGCTTACTGTTCATCCCTTTTCTTGGGCACAATAAATATTAGGCTTTATTTCAACAGAAATTTCAAAAACCCATGAGTTAGTGCTAACAGCTGTTTTTGCAGTTCCCTCGCTCAGGTACTAAATAATGATCCATATCTCTCCTCCAAAAGGCAGACAGGAAGGGAGCCGTCTCATTTCGATTATACCCGCACGCTCCATAATTTATTATACTCTTTAAATGTACAAAAAGAGGAGCTACAATGGAAACCGTGCTGCAATGACAGAGCTACAGTACATTGACAGTACATCATGATACTTTGTAGAGCTCCTCCACAAGAACAGACAAGTAAAGAGGATGAATATGAAAAATGGCCATTTCAAAACCCCTCAAAAGTAGCTACAGAATTATAGTAGCTATGTTTTACTGACATTGGTAGGTAGCATTTAACCATGTTCGTAATATCACTTCTGTTAGAGCACAGTCATGAAAAAACACCTGCCCCCCCCACACACACACACACATACACACGCACCTCGGTTATGACTAAGCGACTGAAGCTGTTTACATTTCCATGCGACCTAATGCCCTTTGTACAGCTCTACTGTTTAGACCGCAGGCACAGCTGATTGTAAAGCAAGAGGGTTAAAAAACTACAAAAGAACGCTCTGCAACTCTGCGCTGCCTTTCAGCACCCGACAGGAAGCTTGTAAACTTCACAAAACCCAGTGATCCAGTGTAAACAAACTAGATTCCAGGATGAGTGGAGTAACTAGGCTAAACTAAAGGTTAACCTGCGCTGAAATAAACTCAGGACTTCCATAAGGTGAACCCTAAATTAGCTCACTAGTTGGTGAATGCTGCACGTCTCTCACATACGCGACGGCTAACCAAACCGCACCGCACTATTTTGAGGCAGTATGTATATCCTATTTTGTAGTTAAAAGAAAATCAGTCCTGTGCCAACAGAACTGGCAATTCATAAATGTCTACATTTCAAAAGAACAAAGTTCTGTTGTTCTTTCAGAAACATTTTGCAAAGGCCACACAGCAATCTCTGTTCATTTGTTCACTTACATTTCTGTTTTGGGTAACAGACTTTCTGTGAATATTCATTTCTGATTTTCACTTCCTTGAAGTGCAGAACAAACACAAGAGAAGAAAATACAATCCTGAGAAAATTAACCACACAGCAGTGGCTCGGGGCAGTCGCTATGCATCTTTCATGCCCAGTGCAAATCTACTTAGAAGCTGTGGGGAAACAAAGACACGTACACTGACAAAGAAAAAGAGTGAGAAAGCGTTTACCTCACCGGTGGGACAACAGGGTCACATAGTAGCAAAAACAAAAAGGAAAGGAAACCTACACCGGACCCTGCTTCTGATTCCCAGTCTTAAGCCAAACCTGATCTCAGGTCAGTGCGGCTCTGTGGCCAACCTCTGTCACATGACAGGAGAACAATTCTTCTAAAACATCCTGTTCCTCTGCTGGCTGCTGTGATTAAAATCCACAACAGCCGAGTTTAGTTAAGTTTAGTATATTTGAACAGGGACGGTGTACAAAGAACATTAACCTTATGTAAAACAAGGAGACATGTAATGTACCAGGTTTTAGCAGGTTGCCATTTTCCGCCCGTAGTTAAAAAAATAAAAAAAACATTTAAAAGATAGTCAATAAGAAGATACAAACACAAATCATCCCCACATCCCCAACCCTAAAAACAACACTAATTTGCTAATGTATGAGAGTTTGCTGTGTAAGGATCCAATGTCTTGTCAAACGGGAGAAAGTGTGAAAATCTGGAGATGTTATTAGTTCTGTTGGAAGATTGTTCCATTGTTTGATGCCCCCCCATAGTGGCTGACCTAGTGGCTCGTGTTGCGGCCCTTAACGATACACTTCCATAGACCGGCCTGGCTTAAACGGTTTACTATTGACCTGGCCTTTAAATCCGGGCGCTGTTTGTCACCGTGATCTCATTTAGAGGGTCTGGAGTAGCCACAAGCCAGTCTAAATCAAAAGTTAAGAGACGGCTCCGTTGTTTTGTCTGCATTAGCAGCTGTCCAACCTAGTGCTCCAAAAGCTGATTTACATTTTGCATTTACAGCATTTAGCAGACGCCCTTATCCAGAGCGAGATGATTTCTTGAGAGAGCTGATATCCAATATAAAGATAAGGCAGACTTTTATTGATGTGGACATCAGGGCTTTTTAGAAAAATAAAACTTACCTTTTTTCTTTTTTTTTAAAACTTCCATCATCAACAGAATGACAAAAAAAACTGTGTAAACTGCTCAGTTAATGAGAAGTAAGGGTGGAAGATATGGCACAAAAAAAAAATCATAATACAACGCCCGAAGACGTTTTCATGATGCACATCATGATATTTCGTTTTGCTGAGGTTGACCCAGACACATATACACCACATCAGCAAAACACTAGTGCCACATTTAAAAAGCCTATAAAATACTATTAGATATCAATATTTATATGTGTACAAAGGGAAAAAATATCCAAACCATTGGTAAAGAAAAAAAAAAAAAGACAATCAGAGCTCTGGCAAGGTGAATGTTCTTACTAACAACAATAAAGATACATGCTACCTAAAAACTAAGCACACTTATTCGCACTGATGAACCATACTAACTTCACATCATACTAAACTCTCCAAACAGACACATCTGCTTCTCTCTAATGCCCCAACAATTGATTCAGAAAATAGATAATACCATAAAGGACTAACAGCCAATCAGCTACGTGGAATTAGACAGTCTGACCCCAGGGGTATTTTTTTTAAATCTGTATAAATCTCTTTTAATGAAGCATAGAATTGGTCGATGTCGTAGACACCGGCGTATTGTGACTTAATCTACTGCGATGTCATATCGGCATATTGCCCACCGGTAATGAGAGCCGTTTTATAATGTGTTGAGACATGTGTTTAATGGAAAGTCTAAAATACAACAGACACATTAACTAGTATGTAGAACGGACCTATTTGAAAACCCATGTACCTACCGTATGGTCACTAACACAGCTTTACTCTCCGTAATACTTCAGTTCTGCCTGCTCTGAGATTACTACATTTTAGCAGGTGACCTTAAGGAGCTCAGCTTACAAGCAAATCAGTGATGCAAGCAGGAAAAAGCCGAACAGGTAATAAAAGCAAAGCAAGTCTGGGATATCTAGGACACTGCCATTCACTAAATAAACACTTTGGCTGCGAGCAGCTGTTTCATTCTTGAAACTTTCCTGAAGCCTAAAGATTAACAGCCTCACCTTGTGAGGTTACGTACCTGTCAAGGAAGACGCTGGCCCTTACAAACGCTGCTCTCCCTTCCTTTCAGCAACACACACACGCAATCTGGAAGGAGAGGTCAAAGCTGAAGACACCCGATAAGGCAGCAGGTGGGACACAAAAGACTCCAATCCCACAGACACTGCTCAGCACAGCTCTCAGCTCTTTTCTTCTCTCCCTGAACAGAGCAATAAAGGCACTTCAACTGAACACGGTCTGGCTTGGCCAATGGCCACGCTGCGTTATCTTCCACTCTGCAAATAAGTGAGAGGGAAAAAACCACAAAAAAAAACCCAGAGGTCATGTTACGCCAGTGCCCCCTCCTCCTGCCATGTGTTTCCTCCCAGATACTCAGAGCAGGTTTCCTAGGAGAGGGGAAACGTCACCACCTTCGTGCCTATCAGCCCATGAAAAGTGACTTTTCAGTCTGTGTACTGAGATTGCAGTGATAGTTTAGCCGTCACGTTGTCAAACTGAGCTTAATTTAATAAACTTTATTTTAGCTCAAGCGGCAATTTGTTGCTAGGCAAATGAGCTGTGATGTCTAGTATTTATAGCAGTATTTATCAGTAACACACCGATATGTGGTCAAACAAAAAGCCGAATTTAAAATACATTACAGAACAAGCGGGCTTTTAATGTACATGTACATGTACTGTATTATGTGTAGTGTCATACAAAGGCTGAATATAAGATGCTTTAAAACTTAAAATCCCATGTTCAACTACAAGCAAAGGGTCTTTTTTGACTCTTATAGTACGTGTTGGCTTTACAGAGGCTGAATGTAAGCTACATTAAAAAAAATTTGAAAAGTAGGTTTCTAAGGTAAAAATCACAACAGGGGAAGAGATTCTCGTAGTACATTCGCAGTATATGGTGGATAGTTTTATCAGTAATACAAACGTTTAATGTATTATAAAGTAAGTTTATTATATATTGTATTATAAAGTACGTTTCTGAGGTAAAAGCACAACATGTAGACGAGGAAAGATGCTTTTTGACTCATAGCATGTGCTGGATAGTAGTTTTATCAGTAATAATAGCATTTAATGCATTATAAAGACTGAATTTAAGATACAAATCAGGACGTTTAGGAAGAAGTAGGTTTCTGAGGTAAAAACAACATGTAGACGAGGAAAGATGCTTTTTGACTCTCGCAGTATATGCTGGATGATAGTTATTTTTTTCATGACATTGAATGCATTAAAAGAATTTAAGACACATTTCGGAAGTTTAGGAATAAGTCGGTTGTTGAGGTCAAGTCACAACATGCATGAAGCGACATTAGCAGTGTTTGTCATAACGATGCACGTGTTGAGGCAAGGTGGCGTGTTGCACTTGATGTAGTTCGCGCAAACCTCCACAGAGGGCGCTCATTTCACACAAAATATGATAGTATTAAAAAACTAAAATAAAAACGGTCAGTGGTTCAGGATTTCAGTCCGACAATGTTTCTTAATCGGTTTAAAAAAACTTTTTTTTGGACAGAAGATGAATATGTCTCGGAGTAGTTCCTTTTAAACGCTATAGAGAAAAAAGAAAATAGTTCGCGCGAGAGCACACTTCCAAATCCTCGTGCGGTACTGCGGTTCAATGAGCCTGGCTTTACCGTTTAGAGATTAATGCTCTTCGCGCAATATACTGAAAAAGGCACAGAGTTCGTATTTCTTTAATTCTGTGCTTGGGATATAAAAACAATATTTTATTCAAATAAAATCTTACCTTTAGTAACATTTAGGCACAGCCTAAATGGTGGTCGAGGCCCTTGTCGTCCAGTTTAATGAGACGGAAATGAGATGAGGTGTGAGCTAAATTAAGGGAAGCCTACTTATCAGTAAAGAAATGTGTCTGTGCACTTTCTAAATATTCCATTAAATGCAATAGTATAAGTATTTTTAGAACACCAAAATGGGTACTCCTCAATTCACAAAAACAATTGGTCAAAAAGAAATACATAGTTCAAGTTCAAGTTCAAGTTCAAGCTCAAGTTCAAGTTCAAGTTCAAGTTCAAGTTCAAGTTCAAGTTCAAGTAGGTTTTTTTGTTTTTTTTAGGATTGCACATCCTTGTGTCTGACTTTGGTACTATTACATTTAGGGGTGTAATGGATATATTGTTTTAAATGTATAACGCATGTAAAGGTAAATGGCTTTAAAGTACAAGTTCAGCTAAAAGTAAGAATGTTTAAAAATGTCCCCCTCTCCCCAAATGTAGTTGGTCAGCAAAGACGTATTAGGTGTCCGAAGGTTGCCTCATTAGTTTTGTACTGGAGTTAAGGACTACCAGTTTAGCGCTGTGCAAACGGCATAACCTAAATCATCATACACTTGCTTCGAAAGGCACCGTTTAGCTAAATAATACCATTTCTACTGTTTTATTTTTGTACTGGCTATGTTGCTAACAAATAAGGGAATCTTATAGGTACTAGTTTAGCGTACTTCACTCACCTCCTTAGGGTTAGGAATCATTTGGCTTAGTTTAACCAGTTGTACACAAACAGCTTGTGTGCGTGTCTTTGTCTGTCTTTGTCTATTCTTCTAGTGTGCATGACCTCACATGAAATAATATGGGTTTTTTTTTTTTAAATCTGTTAGGATTTTATAAGTAATGGCTTTATAAGTCATGTATTTACCCAGCTTAACAAAATAATGGATTGAATCCGCTTTGCTGAAACTGGATCAGTCGTATCCAAAGCACGATCAGGCGCAGAGCAAAAGCGAGGACATCATCGGAAAAGCAACACATAAAGCTTTGTTCACTGAGAGAGAGAGAACAGCAACTTCATCACAGATACAGAATGTGCTGAACAAAGAACGAGAGACT
>JAOUQW010028315.1:0-5000 GCA_028565825.1 Olivaichthys viedmensis
TTGGTTTTTTGGGGACGGGGATGATGGTGGAGGACTTGAAGCAGCCTGGCACATGGCATGTCTCCAGTGAGGTGTTGCGATATATGATATGTCATGTGTGTCGTGGTGTGTGTGTAGGCAGCCATAGGCTCCACGGCCCTGGACATGGCACGTAGCCTAGGAGACGAGCAGCTGGAGCATTATGGGATGGACGTGCTGACGGTGGCGGTGTTATCCATTATGATTACAGCTCCCATTGGTGCACTGGCTATCGGATTAGCAGGACCCAAACTGCTGCAGAAATACACTGAGATAGAGGACACACACACACACGGTGAGACACACACACACAGGGTAAGGATTATACCAAGGGAGAGAATCATTTTGAACGTCTCTTTTAAGTGAACCAGTTGAATCACTTTGCGAGCACAAAGTTATTTCTTTGTTTACACACTAAAACAGGCATGAATGTGTTTCTAACATTATTGGATGCCGACATTTCCATACTGACACATGATTTAAAGATGATACACAAATGCGATTCTTTAACTGGTCATGCATTATAATGTCATGATAATGTGCACCTTAGTTAGTGATTCTTTAAACTAAATTCAACTCTTGGGTAGATCGCTTCTTTCTCAGCCACTGTAGCCTGTGCCATGATTGTGGTGGTGAATTAATGAAAGAATGGAATCAGTGATGTCAATCTGAAAGTAATGAGAACACACACACACAAATATCTGTATTAGTAGTAACTCTCTCTTTTCTCTGCAGAAAAACCTGAGGATGTCTCGCCTCCACAACTACATACAGCTCAGGCAGTGGAAAGCAAACTCTAAACACACACACACTCTTCGTGGACGTTATGTTTTCACTCTGGTTAGATTTTAGTGTCACTATATTTGCTATAGTTTTATTCATTAAAATCATATTTTTGTGTAACGAATTTTTATGAATTTCAAAATGTAACAAATAAAAGTGTGTTGAGCAGTTCGACCGTGTTAATTACAGAAAAGTGTGGAAGAACCATTTAATAATTGTGTATTCCTTTATATCTTTTTTATTTAAATGTTTTATGTTATTTATTGTATGTTCTACTGGGTAGTGTATCTATATCTGTATGTCTACCCGTCTGTCTGGTGGCAGCATAATTTTGTCCAACACCAACAAATTATTATTATTAGGTTTTGTTCTGTCTGTGTGGTCTGAGTGTGTAAATCCTCCGACAGACAGACTTGTTAGCGATGTGTAATAAATGCATCACTGTAAAATAAAACCCTCTGATCCAGCCTCCTCCCCACCACACCCAGACACACTCTATTGTCTGCAGACATCAAAATAATCTCTGTTCATACTGTGATTCACTCTTAAAGCCAGTGTCTAGTCTCTAACACACACACACACACACGTTCTGGTATATAAGCAGCGTGTGTAAGGGAGTGTGTGTAGAAGATCATGGCGGCGGTGATGAGAGTGTGTGTGCTGCTGTGCATCTCACTCTTCCTTCACACCAGCTCACCCGCAGGTTTGTGATCACTGCAGTGTGTGTGTGTGCTCGTTAGCTTATAGTTTACTTTTTATTGCATTAATTGTGTTCTTCTATGTCCTATATGTTTATTTATCAGATGTCTGTCATTTCTTTCTGTCTGTATGCATCTGTTTATCTATCTATATAACCATCTGTCTATTTATCTCTCCCTACCATCCGTATTTATCTATTTATTCATTTGCCTGTATCCATCCATCTCTTTATACCCGTCTGTCCATCTATCTGTTTTAACCCCTCAGGACTGGATTATCAGACAGACCTGGACACCTGGTTAACTGGATTTGAGCCAATCAGCATTGACGGAACCCCCGTGACTCCGCCCTGCAGGGTGTTTTCAGTGAGACACGGAGCAGAAGAAGACGGGACACTCGAGGACACACGGACCACGGAGTCCAACACTCAACATGTCCCGACCTCTCCGGCACCGTTTGATTGGCTGATGGGAAGGTTTAGAGCGCGCAGTGTGTCGTCCCGCCTGCCGGGGGCGCTACAGAGACACCGATTCCTTCAGGGCTGGAACATTCGGTCCAATCAGAGACACTCGGACTCATCATCGTCATCTGAAGAGGACTGACTGCGGTCACTGCTAACGCAGCCATTTTGCTCCATGTTGCTGAAATCACCCACATGGTTACCCTGACTGCTAACTACATCACACAGCCACCGTACTCGCATACCAGATCCATAAAACAGTGGTCCACTGTACCCCAAATCTAGCCGTCTGTTAAATAATAATACATAAGCACAAGAAGCAAAACGTAGTTCCGTAAAATAAGGTATTAAATACAGCTAAATGACTAGCATTACACAGCTAAACACAAAGAGCTAGCTAGCTTGGTACTTGGCTAAGATCACTATATGAAATACAAAAGGTAGTGTTACGTCACTGCGAGAGCTCCTATATAGCAGTGTGATTGTGCTTCTTGCTGGTACTCACGTAGCCGTGTAGCTTCTGACTGTTTTTGCCGTTATGTTCCACGTTGCCGGTTGGTTCAGCCCAAAAACTTGACTGTTGATTAAATAAATCTAGTTTAAGATGAAAATGACACTCATTACCCAACTGTGATTCACTCCTAAAGCCCTTGTCGAGTGTGTGCGCGTGTGTTTTCACTCATAGCTGCTCTTACACAACACTACAACAACCTTCTGGTGCACAAGCTGTGTAAGGTATAAAATAATAATAATACTAAGTACAATTCACTAAAGGACAAGGCGGTGCTTGGACCCCTACTAATAGTAGAGAACATGAATGACAATGTGGCTGCTACAGATTAGCTAGTTAACACATTTTAGCAACACATCAACACTATTAATGGGGCATTAGTTACTTTGCTACGAGACTTTATAGACGTCTAAAGGTCGAACATGTTTATTACGGTTCTGATTAACAATAACGCTAGAGTTTGTAGTCGATAAACGTCACATTTCTTCTGGTGTCACTATTTCAACATCATTGTTAACTAGCAAGCTAGCTCGTTTGTAGCAGCAAAGATTTGCCAAATGATAACACTTGATAGCCTGGTGAGCTAGCATCAGTTTAAAACTACATGTCCCATAAACACCCACTCCATCTTTCCTAGCTAGGGTTAGCATCTGGCTAATCTTCACTAAACCCAGCCGTGCAATTGGAAACAGCTGCACGCCGGTCCCAGGCCCGGATAAATGGGGAAAGGTGGAGAAAGCAATGGCAAACTACTCCACTATCTTGCCGAAATACTTTATGGATCACAACGATGAATATGCCAAAAGGCGTGGAGAACGAGGATCCATAAAGTGACGGAGAGTCGGCTGCGACTGAACGGATAATCATCATCAAACAACCTTTCATGAAATAACTATACTGCTTAAATTACTATGAATCATGAAAGCTTTAATAAAATACAATGAAAGGCTCAATAACTACAATCAGGCTAAACAAGTATATTTATAATCTGGAATTAAAAATACCAAGTGTATGTCCCAGCTTCTCCATGGCTACATCTCAAATCGCATATTTCCATACTAAACTGTATGCCAAATAGTACACCACCTAAGTACGGTAACCTATGGTGACATACTATTTAGTACTATATAGTAGTATGTGGTTTCAGATGTAGCCAAAGTCAGCTATCGTTGTAACCAGGCTGCTAAAATATACTGTAGATCTCCAATTCACAACATCCTGAACCTTAATAACAACTATTATTGTAATAACTTAAGACTCTAAAAATCCCTTAAATCCATGCTTTATCTTATTCCTGTGTGGTCCCTTGGTAATATTAGATCTTAAAAACCTGCCTCGCTGAATCAGATATGTTTACATGTATATAAACACAGATGTGCACTTGAGGCTGTATGGCTGCAACATATGTACTGTTTATATATAATGTAAAGGGCACTTGTAATATATTTATATTTATCGAGTATTAGCCTATTTACTCACCTCTTCCCTTTTTGGATATGTTTTAGTAGCCCATTCCTGGTATTCTGACTCATTGCCTGGTTCTGATTATGTCTTTGGAACGTATGTGACATTTCATTAAACATGCTCAGTGAATGTATCCTTTCACCTTGCGTTTGTAACAGGCGCTCTTTTGATGACATCATCCTGTTTCTCCTCTTCATAACATTCACTTAGCAGTAACAGATCAAAACACACAGATTAACATTTTCTTTTGCCAACTTCAGAAATTCTGTGAAAATAAGCAAAACATGGATAGCATGTATGTGCTTGGAGGATTGATGGCTGGTGGATGGGGTGTAGCTAAAAGGGATGGAGTGAGTCATGTTCAGAAGTTATCCTGCATCCTTATAACGTCTCTCTTAAGGAGAGGGAAACAACGAGCTTCAGCTAGAGGAAGCTCTCGAGTTTATAAGCAGGAGGACCAGAATGGAAGTTGCATGATTCTATCACTGTTTGAAGAGTTTATGTAAAACCATCTAGATACATGTCGTAAAAGTAGGACGGAGGAATAGATTTTTCATCTTAATCGGATACTGCAGTGTGTTTTGGTGTAAATCTCTGCACTATCACCACTCCCTCGCCCCACACCCGCCTGAAGATGCTTTTACTCATCATTGATAGTGAAAAGCCTTGACCACGTTATCTTTTTACACATCCATGAAATGCTAACAGACTGATCAGATAGAGAGAAACTTGTCCATATAATTGTCAATGACAAAAGAATTCAATATTGTAAGAAATAGGCCAAAAATAGTCAATGCTAACCACTGTGTTCTGTCTTGCGGTGTTCTCTCCACTGTTCTGTGTAAAAAAATGAGTTCACATAAATATAGACTATGTTTATAATCTATATAAACCCCTTTGGTCTTTTGGCAACCAAGAGTATCAGTATGTTAAGTGAAGGCAATAAATCATCTTTTATGCCCTGCAATGTCTGTGTGCTCTTAAAGCTGCCATTTTTTTACTCAGTTTGCCTCCATTATATTTACCACAAAGCTATCACTTTAAAAATACAAAATGAACTTGTTT
>JAOUQW010028315.1:7500-11456 GCA_028565825.1 Olivaichthys viedmensis
TGTTCGGGGAAATTCCAATGAGTGACTTCCTCAATGATTAGAAACTATCAAAAGGATGTTAAGATGGTTCAGTGATCAAAGGATTCAGCGGAGTTAAGCGTCTGTGGCACCTTTGATATACAGTATATTAACCCAAAAGGTTCTTAAAGCAGAACGAAAGCCAAAATTCAGGAAATTCTTAAAAAGCATGTTACAAATTGACTTTAACTTTGCACCATAATATGTGATGACAAGCTTGTTGCCAAGTTGGCTATACACTACACAACTTAATTTAATAAATTCAGAAATATATTCCTTGTCTTTTGGCGTAAGGGTGTGCACGCTAGATGATCAGGCAAAGATGGGGTATCAGACGTTTATCAGAACAAGATAGAAATCTTGTTGCTTGTTTGGCTTGTACTTAGTAGATGACCCTGTTTTTGTCTATCAGCTACCATGGCCTTACTTCCTCTTACCTTTCAGAGCTCCTCCACCCCTACACCCCTGTACGTACACTTTAAAAAATCTTCCTGGTATTTTTTTCATGTTAGGGGTTTTTCCCCTCCATGTGTTTGTGTTATGTTGGTTTCTGTTGACGTCTGGTGAATATCCGTTTTGTCCTCTAAGAAAGGTACTATATAAACTAAAGGAGTGGTTTGTAATTTTAAGTGCCTTCAGCTGCCTGCGAGGCAAATCATAATTGCAATGCAAACATTGACAAGTCTCATCCTTCTCCCCAACCAACCCCACACACTCTGGTGAAACTATGTATGCCTTGTGAGTTGCCTTTTAGGGAAAAAGAGCAAAGCTGAGCAGCTTTGTTCCAACTGAAGGCGGAGCTAATTTCTGGTACCAAAAAAGTACAAAGTGTACCTTTAAACTTATAATTCTTACTACTATTACTATTCTTAGTAGTAGTAGAGGGAGGAGTACTAGTATTAGTATTATTAGTAGTAGTATTAAAAAGCTAACTGGTCTCAAAAATTACCAGGGGCTGCACAAAGTTTTCTTTCGTAATCCTACCAGTATAGCCTAACTTTAATGGTATAACTATTTCAGATTTTCTAATCACGTAATACCATCACGCGCCTAGTTACAAAAATAAGATTGTTATGACTAAAATCATAAGCGCAAATAATCTAAGTATGCACATGATAGTAATCTGTTATACAACATATATATATAAATTTGTGTGCTATGCTGCACTTTTTACTACATCTACACATATATACAGTACATATACAGCAATATTTTCAATATGTTAGAGTGTATCCTTCAAAATGCATTTTATTTGGGATGAGGCTGCCTACATAGGCAGCGTTTTTGGGCAGCAAGATAAAGTCAGCATTAGGACAGCATTTTAAGGATTCTGATTTTGGCCAAATTTGAAGCAGCAGCAATCCCATAATTCTGTATGGAGGTTAACGTGGAGGACAGGGCTGTCATTCAGGCTGAGGATTAATGTTTTAGTAATGTGGTCATTTTTCAACTCAATTTTGCCATAATATCATAAAACCCGATAAAAGGTTAGGCAATATCTTCATATAAAATCATAATATTGGCACATACCTAAATCTGACCTGCTATAGTCTTACAATCAAATATCAAACACAACTGAAGCCTTAATCCAGAGTGAAAATGTTACACCGAGTGTAACAAGTGTATGCAAACAGCACAAGAGACAAAAAGCCAACGTTGCATGCTCTCACTGCAGCTCTCCCATGCTAATTAAAGCACGTTGATGGAATATCTATGAGCTTGTCACCGAGAGAGCTTCTCTTAATCTGCTCCCAAACTTCACGGCTTAAAGAGCACAGCTAATTAACCACACGCCAAAACAGGAATACATTTCAATATTGATTCCTCTGCCTCGCCGGCGCATCGGGTATGATTATGAATATTTTAGAAGTACATTTAATGCAGAGGAGGCGCAGAGCTTTGGAGAGAGAGCGTCCTCTGCGTCCACCAAGGCTAATGACCCCGGCTTCTTCCAGCAAAACGGCTTCATGTTTTAAAGAAAGTCAATAGCGCAGGAGCCCAGTCAGCAACATTAAGACTCGTGCAGACGCCATGGGCCCGGATCGGGAGAAAGAAATTAATAACGCGTGCCTAACAAACCTTCCTGCGATTAAGAGGGGCGCTGGGCCACTCTACTTGGGATGCTAAGTGGTAATGAACACGTGCGCGAGATGAATTCTGAACACGAAACCCTCCATCCCTTTTAGCCACGCAGCATCCATAACAAGTCCGTCCCGTCAAGCATAAATTACCGTAAAGCTAATTTCTGAAAAGTTAGCAAAAGAAAATGCAAAATCGTTGTGAATTTCCATTAACTACTGTTATGTGACTATTCAGGGAAAATCAAGAAGGCAGCATCAAAAGAATAGCCCAGACCTTGTGGGGCGCCGAAAGTTGTTTTTATGTTGTTTAAGCTTGCTTTTTTAACTAGCTGGTAAACGTTTCTCATTTTTCAGAGATTTCTCAAAAACTCCTCTTTTTTTTTTTATTACCCATGTCCTTTTTTTACGTTTTTTTATTTCAGATGTGTATTTTACTCGAAACTCCAAGCCAATCTCTGGATCAATACATCAACTTTTTTACCTCAGCCAAGACGCTGTAAATGTTTGATCAAGGTCACAAAGCAAGTTTAACTAACACACAGCTCAGAAATAGAGATCCCTCTTTCTTTCTCTATGTCCCTATCGAAATGTCTTTCCCTTCAGCCACACGGAGGCTTAGTCTCTTTTCTGCAGCACGGCTGAGCCGCTCTCCCAGAGCACCGAGACAACATATGGTGCTGTCTATCTATGAACAAACCACCAGAACAGCGTGACAGTCTCGCAGAGAGAGAGAGAGAGAGAGAGAGCGAGAGAGAGAGAGAGAGAGAGAGAGAGAGAGCATATGTGATAACCAAGAGTAAGAGATGAGAGAGAGGAAAAAGAATGATAGACAGATGCCAAGCTGAGAATTGAGAGGAAGGGAGTATAAACGGGAACAATGATGGGCTGGAGGGAGAAGGGAAGAGTGAGAACAGATTCCTCAGTTTCAGACAGGAAGTGTGACTTAGGAGATCTACTCATGCCCATGTCACAGAACCAGACCTCTTCTTTGCTTTTAAAATGCACCATCATTGTAAATTGTCCTGTGAGCACGGGGGACAGGAATCTGGAGTGTGCACATCCCAAATTAAAGCTGAACTGCTGTGTACAAGGATGAATGGATTGAATAAAAGAATCAAAGCGCACCATCTGGAAGCCACTCTGTCATGTTGTAATGTATAAAGGGCTGAACCGTTCCCCAAAATAAATGAACAAATAACCAAATAAACCAAAGAGAATGAGGCTCAGCTTTTCTGCAGCAACCTGCAGCAGCGCCCCTGATCGGGAAGGGAAGGTCCTGATTGTCTCTCCTGCTCACTCATTTCCGCAGCCTTCGGAGAGCGCTGAAAGGAAACGAAACGGATCAATAACTCATTAGAGAAAAACTATCAGCAGAGCCGGTGTGTGCTGAGAACTAGAAGGTAGAGACTAGAGCAGCCCTGGGAGATACAGAAAGTTTCCCCTCACATTCACAAACTTCTGATCTCAAAACATCATCTCAAAGGAATTATAATGAACTAGAGCAATTTTGTTGGATCTAATAGGAAAGTGATACAAGACCGCTAAATTGACCTCTTGTCCTTACCTTAATATACTGAAGGGCAGTAAAAAGCAGTTGGACATAAACACCTCATCTTTTTATTCAGGCTTTTCCAAGTATCATCGTCATTAGTGATCACGATTAGAGCAAAAAGGATCATCAACACTTATAAATATGACTTTAAAAATTATCTCAGAAATCCCGACAGTTAACTCATTTTAGCCAGCTAGCTAACAAACTCTGTGAAAATACATGCGTGTATACAGTCAAGCCGGAAAGTCTGCACACCCCTTTCACCTTCTCCACGTTTCATTACATTACTGACTTATTCTACAGTA
>JAOUQW010028316.1:0-11452 GCA_028565825.1 Olivaichthys viedmensis
ACTCTGCAACAGTTTTTTCCCTGAGGCGGCCAGACTACTCAACACACTGCTGGCCTCAAACACACACCTGGTCTGATTAAGACCCTTTACCAACACACATCTTAGCTAGTCTAAGATGTGTCTTAGACTGTCTATCTTAGATTATCTAAAGATAGTCTATCTTAGATAGTCTAAAAAGACACATTATCGATTCTTTATTGGGGTGATTTGCATCCATAACCATAATCTTGTGAAATCTTAATATCATCTGAGTTTATCAGCCAACTGATAAACCCTAATAATTAAGTAGAACATACAGAAAATATACCTGGAAAGAGGCATTTAAATAGCAAAGAATCACAAACCTCCTTTATTTTTAGCTAGCGGTAAACAATTTTTTTTATGTATACAAGTTAGTTGTTTAAAAATTCTATTTATTCTAGTTATTTATTGGTCTTAGCCAGTATCTAGGATAACACCTTATTTTTTCTGCACTTACCTTCCATCGATTGCCTTTTGTACTACTGCTTGGTTGCCAATTTATTTGTAAGATGCATGCACTTTTCGTCACTGATTGTCTATTGTATTTTTATGCACTTAGGTTTGAAATTGCATTTGTCTCTACCCTGACCACTTTAGAACTTGTATAGCATTTGCTTCTTGTCTTCCAGGTTATGAATCCTTGCAGATGTGTCTTCAACTGTTTGCATGTTTTGTAAGTTGCTCTGGATAAAGAGCGTCTGCTAAATAACTAAATGTAAATTATTTTTTTAATTGTTATTGTGTTTACCTTAAACACATATTCAACTTTTTTTTTCTCGACCAAAATTCATGAAGTATAAATTCTTTTTTTATTCTTGCATACAGAATTATTGCGGGTGGGTGAAGGGCCCCAAGTAAGATGTTGCTTAAGCCATTCAAATATTCAGAAACGTCCCTGGTGATGGGGGGAGAGCGGTAATTAGCGGCCTCGTGGCCAGTTGGTGCCCCAGACCACAGATGTCAATGGGGACCACATGTGGAGGGGAGGGGCTCTGGGGGACAGAAGGTTCGGGGCGTGATGTGTGGATGGAAATGAGGAGGGGAGGCTGAAGCATGCCAGCGTTTCTCTTCTGTTTCCTGATCTCCTGGGACCATGCCTGTCTGGTTTCTCCTGTCATTTCGGATTACCAGACGGTCTGGCGCAGCACCTGCTCCTTTCATTAGTGCACCGGAGGGACCTTCGGGGGGAAGGGAAGTGCAGCATGGGAGGGACAGAATAAATTCAGTAGGTTAGGCTATGTCAACAGTCTACATTTTACTATACTCATGCGAATTTGATCTTTAGGTGCGGAAGCAGCGGAAGACCGACAAGCTTGCATGCCAAATTCATCCGTGCCACCGCAACAAAATGACTTGCCTATAGATAAAAATAGCTGATCTAACCAGTACTCCCAAAAGCTCAATCCATTATTTAGGCCTAATAGGAGGGGCAGACCAAACCCACCCAGCCTAATCTGGACAGTTTTTTTTTTTTTTGTTGTTGTCTACCCCATCAAAGAAAGTGTGATCTTTTATAAAGGTTAGTAGGCTCCACAATTATGAGCAAGTTTGACATGTTATGCCAATAGACCGGTCGTATGAACGGAGGTTATAAGCTGTTCTTCAAGAGATGTGCTCAGAATCATGGCTGAAATGGGTGCAGGTGTATTTAACCCGATTACTGCCTTCCTTCGATTATATTGTTGCCCTGTTGTGTATGTGCATTCAAGTGCATTCTCTGTGATGACATAGAAAAATAAATGCGGGAAAGAAAGAAAGAAGAAGAAGAAAAAAAAAAAAAAAAAAAAAAAGGTTTTTACAAACGCTTTCAGTTAAACACCTTTCTCGGTATCCTTGGTTACGATGCTGCTGCAGCCAAGCGCTAGGCAGCGAGCGCCGAGCTGACGACCCGTGATTGGATTTATGCTTGTCCCTGCTCGTCCCCCATTGGTTACTACTATAAGCACAATTACGTCATTGCCTACGTAGCCCCCTCTTTTTTTTTTTACTACGAGAACTTGAACACCGCGCGATAAAAGGGTATGGATGTTGTACGTTTGGGGGGGTTTGCTTGCCTAAAACCGTGACAAGAAGCGCGTTTTGAATGGGAATTGCGTTTCCACTTTGATGAATTAAAAAAGGAAAAAGGGAAAAGGAAAAAGGAAAGGTAAGTCCAACCTGGGTTAGGTATTGCGTGATGCGATGCTGGCATGGAAGGAATTCTGTTGACATCTTTCTCTTTCCCCCACGTTAGGCGCCATTTTCAGACATTGTATTTACGCGTCTGCTCACGAACGAGGTGGGGAGATCGTTGCCGATTTCGGGAACGTGCGCGAGAGTTATTTTGCCAGGAAGCACGGGAGACTCCAACGGTCTGTTTATTGGATGAGTTTAGATGCGCGCGCTTGGTCTTCTTGTTGCCAGGTAGACGACGGAGTTGACAATATTCTGCACACTTCAGTCAGTGCAAACGGGAAAGCGCTGTCATTAAGCAACTCGGCACACGCCGTTTGTTTACTTCAAGTCTCGGCTTGTAAAAACTCAACGATTTGTCGCTGATCGTGAGGTCAATGCACGTGACGACGGTGGACCTCCTATTCACGGGAGCTCCACGTTTTATTTAGCTGTTAATGAATAAAACCGGGATGAATTCCCTGTGGCGGGATCTGGTTTGACTCGTGAAGGACAGGGGATGCCTGGCCTTTCCCCCCCCCCAGTCTCGTGGTCTTTCACTCGTGCATCAGCACAGCTGTGTGACATTTGGTTGGTGTGGGGGTCCATCTGTTGTATCAGGCCATAGGCTGAAGTAAAGGTTTGTCATTTGAATTAAATCAAGCTTGCACAATGGGATTCTGTAAAAAAAAAAAAAAAAAAATTATTATTATTTTTTTTTTTACCCTTCTGAATACTGCTGCTTGTGTTTCTCCATGGAGGTTTTCAAGAACCCAAGAGATCAAGTCGTAAGAATTGTGATGAATGCTTTTTGCTTCATGCCGATCAGCTCGTACCCATGGAATTGAATGTAAACCCACTTTAAATTGACTTCTCTGCAGGGCTTTCAACAACATGGCAAACCCTCTCTACATGAGAGAGTGTGTGTGTGTGTGCATGCACATGTGTGTAAATGATGTCACCAGACACCCCTGCCTAGCAGGAGTGGAATCTGGTCTAGTACACCCACTCGCACATGATTTACACTAACTTTTTTAAAGATACGTCAGGTGTATGTGTCTGGGCGAGGGGGAGAGAGACGAAACGGATGCGTGCAAGTTGGGGTTGTTGCCTGGGTGTGTTTAATTAAGACAATTAAATGTGTGTTGTCTACGGAACAGGATTACAAATCTACACATTTGTAAACTTTGCACAAAGACACAGTATAAATTATTATTTTTTGCATGTAGTGTGGGTCACTGATTTAAAGCTACAGTGCATAGGATGTTTTGGTTAAAAATGGAAGAAAAAAAAAAAAAAAAGGATTATTGAGTCAGGGGAGAAAAATGTACTCTAAAACATGATGTTCCTGAGCTGCTGTGAGTCACCCTGGGCATCCTGTAATAGTAACTCACAGTAATTCACAGTCAGAGCTGCCGGGCTCGAATTGGCGGGAAATTTTAATCACACTCATCATACGCTATGGGGGACCATATGGGACGTTATAATAAATAAATAAATAAATAAATAAATGTGGGACAGAAATGTAGAAATAAATAAATATTTTTCTTTTCTTTCTTTCTCTCTTTCTCCCTCCAGCATGCTAATGAGGTAGACTATACTAATAAGCTATTGGTTAATCATTGAGAAAACAATGTGTTCGATTATTCTTGCCTTATTTTTGAATCATCTGTGGAACACGCCGTTTGAGGTGCACTGCAGTAGAGTCACGGTAGAGGCTCTGAGCCACGTCTGTTATCTGATTATGAACATCAGAAACCTACTGTTGTCGAGTTGGTCTGCAACATCCCGCAGAACATGGGAAAGGTTTTGGTTCGCCATGTTGGTTGAAAGTTTGTGAATCAGCGTTACACTCAGGGTTGCCAGGTCAATAAGTCCAGCCAGGTCAAAACCAAAACTCAAAAATATGCCCCTCTCTAACACTGTTCACTGCTTTTACATGATTATCATTTCCAAATGTATTCTAACATTTAAGACACGCCATATGTTTTTTTTTTTAAAGCAGCAGCATTAAAAATACATTTTCCCAAATATTTCTTTCACCACCGTCCTGAAATGGTCTCGTATTATTACATATATAAGATAAGGTAACAGAAGTAAAAAAAAAAAAAAAAGTCGGCTCGAGCCTGTGACCAAATCACAGCCATGATGTTATTCACGATAACACACTCCCTCTTGTGTTCTGTTGCTTAAATAAAAAGAAATAGCTGTGTGTGTGTGTGTGTGTATATATAATGTGTATAATATATATATATATATATATATATATATATATATATGTGTATGTATATAGATAGATAGATAGATAGATAGATATGCATGTACCTATTTACAGTACCTGAGTAATTATTAGTGCAAAAGTGATGGTGATGTATATGAATAGTGCAAAAGTCCGGTAAACATTGAATAAAAAGGTGTGCAAAATAATGTAAAAACAGTGCAGTGACAGTTCAGATCGAGGAACAGTCCAAATATTAATGTCAGACGGTTGAGATAATGATGGTGTTGTACAGTCTGATGACTGCAGGGACACAGGATCTGCGAAAGTGCTCCTTTCTGCAGCGAGGCAGGAGTAGCTTGCTGCTCTGTGTGCTCGGAAACCAACTGATTGTCCCATGGAGTTGTTCCTCATGATTGCTGAGAGCTTGACCAGTGCTCTCCTCTCCACTACCATCTCCACGGTGTCCAGTCTGAGCCCTTGAACTGAACCAGCCCTCTTAATGATTTCATTGAGTCTGTTAGTGTCCTTTGTAGTGAAGCTGCTGCCCCAGCACTACAGACTGCTGTCTGTGCTGACGCTACAGACTCGTAGAATGTGCGCAGCAGGTTCCCACATACGCCAAAGGACCTTAGCCTCCTCAAAAAATAGAGTTGGCTCTAGTCCTTCTTGTACAAGCTGTCCATGTTTACATCCCAACTCAACTTGTCACTCAGGTGAACACCAAGGTATTTGTAGGTCTGCACCTTCTCAATGTTCTCACCCTGGATGATGGCTGGGTCTGGAGGAGACCTCTTCTTAAGGAAGCCCAACACCATCTCCTTAGTCTTCCTGGTGTTGAGGCTCCTGTATTACTCCTCCCTTCCCTCGCTAATGCACCACACAATCGCACTGTCGTCCGGGAACCTTTGCAGATGGCATGTCTCGGAGTCATACCTGAAAATATATAGTCATTAATAAAGAATATCTATAAGAATGAGTAGACCAATTCACTGACGCACACAATAATCATTTCATACAGTAACGTACATGGCGAATGTTGAGGATGGGAAGAGTTGGGCATATGAGGGAGAACCTCCCCTGGGCACAAGTGCATTTTGAGAAGTTTAGTGATCTTGGGGTCAGTTTGCTATAGGATTTTGGTATAAGCAGGGCTCGAGTTGAGGGGGGATGCTAGGAAATGCCATGCCCCACGGTGGACGAAAAAAAGCACAAAAAGCATCCCCAACTGCCATCCCCCTTGTCCATCCTGTTTGGTTTAACGTCGTTATGCAATATCACTCTAATTTTAATTCCATTTATATTTGATATTTAAAAATCATGTTTCCGTGAACAAATCAGGATTTCTGCATATCAAACTAAAGTTAGAATTGGTGTAAAGAACACACGCACATGCAGTGGCTGTGGTTTTGTAGAAATCAGAGTTGCCAGATTTGATCACCTGTGTCAAGTTCAATCATAGTTTAAAACCTTCCGAATTGACTGTATGTCAAAACTGTGATCAAATTACATGTTTAATATATAAATAAACATGTACAAACAATATCTGCACAAGGCTATTTGTTTAGAATATTCCAACTTGGCAACCCTGGTTAATCGTAAATGTAGTGGAGTGTCTTTCGTTTCATACGGAGCCCTGGAGGCAACAAAAATATATTTATTTTCATATGTGCGCATAATTTAGTTTAATTTGGGAACGAGATACATCTTGCACATATTACTTTTTTCGTGCTTACAGTTTGCTATTTTAAGTTTCCAATTTAGTAATATTGTGCCCATGTCTGGTTAATCTATGCTCTTATTTAATGAAAACAGGCCAAAGAATTAATAGATGTGCTGATCAACTCAGTTTAAGTGGGTGGAGTTCATAAGTCTCTGCTATGGAAGAAAAATGTAGTCTATGTATATTTGCTTGTATCCAGAACGTTATATCTTCTGCAATATGTCATGTCTTGGCACTAAAATTCAATTCAAAATTCACTAATATTCAACTTTCAAAATGGTAATGCGAACACATGTATACAGCAAGATCTGTGGCATATCTTAATAATAAAAAATAAAAAAAGCAGGTATGATGAGCGTTAACCAGTGACGCATGTCTGGAGTAAATATAAATATTTAATTAGGCTTTCACATTAATTAGGCTATTAGCTTGTTAGATTTAGGAGAGGGCCGCCCACCTCATTAGCATACTGGAGGAAGAAATCTATAAATAAATAAATGTGGAAATAAATAAATAAATTTTTCCATAATACGTCAGCTCAGAAAAATCAAAAATCATCACGCTCCAGCTGTAGGCACGAAAGAAATCTGGCCACACGGTGACAGGCGAGAGCTGGCAGCCAATCAGAAGTGAGAGATTAAGAGAGTGTAAGGTGTAAATAAACAGGAGTGAGAGACAGTCTCAGAGACACTGAGGAATTTATTTATTTATTTATTTATTTTCCCACAAAAAGTAACATTTTGCCAGTAATTTAGCGCCTGCTCGTTCCTTGGGATGATTGTCTCTAAAAGGTAGATGCACTTAAAATGCAATCGCATTGTTGCTTTCCCGGTCCTCTACGTTGTCCTCGAGTATTTCAGTGTACAAAATCTTTTTCGTGTTTTGTGTCATTGACCTGCTTGCTGTATCGGCCAGATTAAAAAAATATCGGCCGATCGCCAATCACATATTCAGGCCAAAAATCATCCGATTCCGATCTACAGCCCCATTCCGAACGTCCCATCCCTAGTTAAGAGGTTTTGCTCTTTCATCTGGTATTCAGTTATAACCTCAGTCGTTAATACTTACCGCTTCCCAAACCATATACTACCGTACTAAATAGTAAGTCAGTACGCCATTGGTGTCATTACTATTTAGGCATGCTACTTTTTGCACATTATGCGGTTTGGGACACAGCCTTGAATTTTCTCTGAATGTGTATTGACTTGGCACTCGCAACCGTGAGATTAATCTGTTACGAAATGTTCTTCCGCAAGTAATAAATGGTAATAATATATTTATTTATATAGCACTTTTCATTTTGAGTTCAAAATCTCAGTGTTTTACATATAAAAGATCAGAAAAAAGTATTTATGATTGAGCACATAAAAAAAAAAATCCAATGTACAATCACTAATTAATTGACTATAAATATAGTGTTAGTATTATGAATCATGAAATGTCTATTTAACAAGATAAAAGACCCAATGGCTACTAATAAGCTAAATTTTAAACAAGTATGTTTTTAATCTGGATTTAAAAACACCTATAGAGTTAGCATTCCTAATGTTCTCTGAGTTTAGGGGCGATATAAGAAAAACATCTTCCACCAGCTGAGCTGTGAGTGATGCTCGGGATTAACAGTAGGCCTGCCTCAGCTGCGCGAAGTGCTCGGAATGGGCTGTACTGCTTCAGAAGATCAACAAGATACGCCGGAGCTAAACCATTTAGAGCTTTAAACGTTATAAGTAGGACTTTGTAGTTTATGCGGAACTTAATGGCCAGCCAGTGTAACTTGAATAGAATTGGGGTAATGTGCTTGGACTTTCTTTTTTTGGTAAGGACTCGGGTTGCTGCATTCTGAACTAGCTGAAGCTTCCTTAATGAGACAGCAGGGCAGCACATTACAATAGTCCAATCTAGAGGTTATGAAAGCACAGAATAACCATGAAGCTCGAGGGTGAAATCAGTGACCTTATTGTGGGCAGACTTGGTACTCAACATCAGTGTTTCTGTTTTATTAGAATTTTAGGAAGATGAAGTTTCCATTCGTCCAAGCCTTTATGTCTTTTACACAGTCTTCCATTTTGCGTAGCTGCGCTGCTAAATCTGGCTGAACTGACCAATATAAATGTGTATCATCAGCGTAGACGTGAAAGCCTACATTGCTTGCGAATTACATGTCCAAGTGGCTGGATATAAAGGGAGAATAATAGAAGGCCTAAAACAGAACCTTGTGGAACACCATATTGCACTTTTTGGGCTCTAAAGAATCTCCATTTATGCTAACAAACTGGTAGCGGTCTGTCAAATAAGATCTAAACCAGGCAAGAACTCTAACGCGACCGTGTTTTCAAGCCTGTCAATTAAAATATCATGGTCAATATTGTCAAATGCTGCACGTGTCACCAAGGGACGGATCTTCTAATTATTGTTTTTCTCACACGGGATGTTGCTAATAGTAGCTTGCAATTTATTTATTTTTTAACCAGGGACGGCGAAATTCCAAAATCTTACATCCTGTAGCTTTAAAAACACGGCGTCTCATTTATAAAGCTGTGCATAGAATAATCCTAAGTATGGACATGATTATTTCCTAAAAGTTCCTTCCCACCCGTGGCCTATTTATTAATTGCAAATAATTTTTTTTAATGATGTGCACTTGTCTGAACAAATATCCATATATGGTGGGACACAAGCACTATTAACAGGTGGGTAAGTTATTAGTTATGGTAATTTATTGTTAACAATCTAAATGGATGGCTTCTGGTAGCCTATCTAATCGATCTTGAGAAAAGCACCATTAGTGAGGTCCCCTAACCACGAGTACAGCCATGGATTACTCGCTTGTTCATTCATTTATTCTTGTATTCTTTATATTAGATAGATTTTTCCTTTTTTATTTTGATATCCCGTTTAGCATATTTTATTTCATGTAGATCGTTCATGATGTTACCCAGAATGAGACGCTATCTTAAAAATACTCCTATCAAACATCGTGTACATGCATGCGCATGTGCACTCACTGTGTTTCGCTCATGGTTACTTAAAGCTCACGAGTATAATTACTTTCCTCATTAAAAAGTTGGCATAACTATGTTTAACTGAAAATAGTAAATAAACTTTGCCAAAATGAGTTAACTTCGCTGTCTTTTTTGTGAGGTGATAAATTACTCTTACTGTATAGATGCAAGAGAGAATATAATAACTGACCTTGTGGAGGCAACTGTGGCAATTTGAATGACCCATAAAATAGAACCATTTTCTGAACTCAATGTTGCACTTAAATGGTTCTTTGAACTGCCATGGCTCATTTTATTTATATATATATATTACACACACACACACACACATATGGTGTATAAATGAAGCTCATGGTCTTCAAATGTGTGTGAGTGATGATCATTGTATGTCTCCAGGACCACAACCAGCACCTTCTGTTGGCTCTCTCTTAGCTATTTTTCTGTGGCACTCTATATATTTCTCACTAACTTCTTGTAACTTCCTTCGTTTTATAACTGTACAAAGAAATTCCCATTATGGTTGGATGTTGAAAATATCTCTTTTTCTCCACTCCTTAACTCAGCTTTTCTTCTCTCCATAGTGTCTCAATGGGACAAATTTCCCTAATCTCTGTTCCACAGCCCAGGTTACTCAGGGTCAGAAATTTAATCGTCTCATCGCCAAATACGGTTGAGTACGAGACCGAGTCAAGCAGTTTTCCACCATCACTCATCTTCTGTAATGAGTGAGATGGCTTACAAAGTTTTAAATATTTTCTTCTACAAAACTTAAGTAATCGATTCTGATTTTTTACATCTTTTAACAACATTTTACTTTTTAGGCTTGGAGCGAACCATTTTATAGTAAGAATAGGGATGTTTCTTATACATTTATTTATTTATTTTTTGCCCAAAATGTTTTATCAAAATTGTTTGGCCCACATCTCCCCCATTGTCGGCACCCCTGAGCACAGTACACAATCCAAGAGAACTAGTCAGTCAAGAAAATTCAGCACAGCATATGTCATTGTATTTGGAAGGCTGCCTATGTGAATTTTTCTTGAAATAGCCCTGTCACTAAACAAAGATGGGGGGAGAGGGAGTGGAAAATTGGGAAAAGGAAGATGCAGCAGAGGACTACAGAGAAGGAAAGAGGAAGGCTAGCTGATGAACAGATGCAGCTGCCTATTCTCTCGACATTAGTCCATCTCCACACACACACACACACACACACAGAGGGAGAGAGAACAAGAGATCCTCTGTAATTCCATGCAGTGCCGATTAAATTTAAAGCCGCTTTTCAGCCTTAAGCTCACTTTCTGCATGCAATTACATACCACAAAGCATTAACACTATCGTTCACTCTGTTTCTTCTCTCTGCTTTACATATTCATAACTCATGCGTTTGCTCCGTATGTCTCTGTTTGAGACTGTAGTGGTAAGTATGTTGTATAAGCATGTAGATGTTAGTAATGCAGGATGAGATGGTTAAATGCCCAGGCCTGCAGGATTATATACTATAGAGCTGCACAGTGACCGCCTTAATAGCCTTGTTTCCGCAAGTGAATTTCCCATTTATTTTCTTAATAGATTTTTGATAAAATTCTTAAATAAAGAACTTGAAGCATTGAACCAAACCAACCAGCTACGAGATGAATCATGACCTTGTAACAATTATTTTGAAGCGAAAAATGGGAAAAAAGTCAAGGGTCTGCAATTTGTCTGTGACACAATCCTGTCTCGCAGGTCTACGGACAATTCTCTCGACCTCATGGCTTGGTTTTAACTCTGACTCTGACATACACACTTTTTTACACATTTTTTATATACATTTTATATATATATAAGTATTCAGACCTTTTCAGACATTCGCAATTGAGCTCTGGTGCATCCTACTTCTATCAATAGTCCTTGAAATGCTTCTAAAACTTAATTGGAGTCCACCTGTGCCTAATTGAATTGATTGGACATAATTAGGAAAGGCACACACCTGTCTATGTAAGGTCTCACAGTTGAAGGTGCATGTCAGAGTGAAAACCAAGCCATGAGGTCGAGAGACCTGCGAGACAGGATTGTGTCAAGGCACAGATCTGGGGTAGGATACAAGAACATTTCTGCAGCAAGTGCCCAAGAGCACGGTAGCCTCCATCATTCTCAAATGGAAGAAGTTTGGAACTACCAACAGTCTTCCTAGATCTGGTCGCCCAGCCAAACTGAGTAATTGGGGGCGAAGGGCCTTAGTCCAAGAACCCAATGGTCACTTTGAATGAGATCCAGAGTTCCTTTGTGGAGATGGGAGAACCTTACAGAAGGACAACCATCAGTGCAGCACTCTACCAATCAGGCCTTTATGGTAGA
>JAOUQW010028317.1:0-11446 GCA_028565825.1 Olivaichthys viedmensis
ACTCAATCTACTGTAGAATAAGTCTGTAATGTAATGAAACGTGGAGAAGGTGAAAGGGGTGTGCAGACTTTCAGGCTCTTGGTGTGTTATTCTAAATCACCTCCCTTGGTTATTAGCCCTGTTTCAGCCCATTTCTTCTTTCTAGGACAATGAAAATTTTGAAAACACCTTGTGAATAGTTTTATAGTAGGCTACTATTGCATCTTGTCAAAAAATAGGCTACTGTGACTCCTAAAATCTAAAAAGACGTGAATCGTATGTACACAAAGCGCTAATAAGAAGCATATCCTCACAATAACTTTCGGTCCAATCACGCCCATTGGTAGGACCCCACCTGAAGTTTTGGTAATTCAAGACAGAGTAATGTCACCATGTTTTTGAATAATGTTTTTCAGGTTGTCATGGTTTCCAGAGGTGTGAATTCATTCATAAAAAAGCCGCTGTCACCTCTGATATCAGGCACTGACACATTTACGGTAATGAGATTATTAATTAAAGGTCATTTAGTGGTAACAGTGCAGTTATTGCATTTTTCACTGGTCATTTAGATGTTAACTGCTGTGGGGTCGATGGAGGTTTTTGCCCACATTCCATATATGATAAAAAGTTTTTAAAAAACGCAAAAAAGTGGAGATACATGTTTTTCATTGGACAGCGATGATATGCATTATAATGGACTAAAAAAAAAGTTTCAGGAAGTCTTTTGTTTGCCTTTGTCACCTCTGGCTTGTTCATTCGTGAGCTAGATATACACTCATAAAAAAAGGTAAAATCTAGAACCTTCAGTTGTCCCCTTGGAGAAACCCTGAAAGGTTCGATGTAGAACCCTACAGCAGAGTGTTTTCCTATCAGCAAGAGTTTTGAGTAAGAATCCTTTCAGGAAGCTAAGAACCCATAACTATCCAAAGAACCTTGTGAAGAACCCTTTTTCTAAGAGTGTACACCAGCATTTCTGTAAAGCTGCTTTGTGAAAATGTTTGTGTAAAATTGAATTGAATTAAATTTGAACTAAAAATATATATTAAAAAATATATACATTAAAATGTAAGAAATATGGAGTGATATGGTTAATAACAGTTAAAAGGCTGCCTAAGAAATTCCCAGTGATAAACTCTAGTGAAGACAAGACCAATAAACACTATTTTTAGAATGTGATAGATCTGTTAAAAATATGAAGAAAATTAGTTTGAAATGAAAATGGATTAAAAGTTATGTTCATAGTTATATCAATTCTGTAATGTATTTTTAACAAAGGACATTTTCTTGTTAATTGTATTCATTGTAAAATACAAAATATGAAAAACGAGATAGGAAATGAACAGTGGAATATTACGGCTAACATTTTTTAAACAGATCAGGTGTAAATCTGTCTAAATAAAAACGTTATTTGTTTAGGACTGGATTTGTGCAGTAAATATAATCCACCATGGGCATTTAGGCATTACTGGGCTTTTAATTGATGTCTTAATTATATTTAAATGTATTTTATTTATATGGACTTGTATAATATGTAAGAGAAAAAAAAGGGTAATACTTTATTTAAAGGGTACCTACATAAGGCCTTTATAACACCTTCATAAGCATTGCAAAAATATTTTTATAAAGCAATGCTGGACAATTTATGAAAGGCTGATGTCAAAACTCATGAGGTGACATTAGAGGTTTTATGTGACTTTGTCTTAGAACCCTCAATTATCATTATGGCTCAACTAATCGAGATTGTTACTATCATTTTTTTATCCTAATCTCGCAAGTAATTAGTTTGTCTTTACTAACAGCACATTATTGACCCTATGAGAAAGTTGTAGAAGGTCTACGTAGTGCTTTATAACAGTGTTATAAATGCAAATTTGATTACCACTTTAGCTGGAGGTCATTAAAATAATTCATTTTGCTGGCATATGGGCTTCGTAAAATAAGTAAAGACAGTCACATAAAACCTCAAATGTCACCTCACGAATTTTGACAAAAGCCTTTCATAAATTCTCCAGCATTGCTTTATAAAGGATTTATGCAATAATGTTGACTGTTATAAAGGCCCTATGTAGGTACCCTTCAAGAAAATCTCTGCTGTATTGATTTGAACTTCAATAAAAGTGTATTTAAAAAGTCTAAAGCTTTACATTAAGGTGTTTTTTAACTAACATGATTGACTGCACTAGTTAACATTAACAAGTGATGGAGTTCAACATTAATAACCACATGTAATGTTAATGGAATTTGTTTAAAATGTTAACTAACAATGTTTATTCCATCTATGACAAAAATATATACCTGCATAAATTAGCACTGATTAAATTACATGTTACTAAATGAGGATAATCAGATAAAACTGGATGCAAATGTTGAAAATCACCGTTCAGCCTCACTTATTAATTAATTAATTTGTGGTTAAATGGTGACGTTTTTTGGTGAAATTCAATCTGTGACCATTTTTTAAAATTATTAATTAATTATTGTGGACTTATTTTAGTCACAGATGGAAAAACCATTACTTATGGGTTATTAATGCTACAGTTCACGTTTTATTTATTTTTTAATGCTAACTAATGACGAAAGTAATGTTAATTAAGGAAGCCTTGATGTAAGCTTATCTTGAAGACTTTTCTCCACTCATCTAAGAAACTTCATTAACAGAATGTCAGTTGTCATGTCTTTCTACTACTAAAATTCCAATCAGGAGTCTTTTCTGATTATCATACACAATTCCATGCAATGGTTCCGGTTTAATTCACACGTTGTCACCAGTAGGAGGGTGAGAGTGTTGAAGGCAGTGTTCGTATTATACTGAAACGGCCAGGGGGTCCTGATGTTAAACTATTCACACTCAGCAGGCCTTAATTACAGTTTTTTTCAATAGCCAACATACAAATTCTGAAACCTTGGACACAATTCTACAAACCTTTTCTTCAGTTACCAAAAGGAAAACCGTTTTGGCAAAACTTTAGGCAACATTCACCTGATACACACACATTTTAGATCTCCTAAAGTCTTTTTGCATAACCTTAAACACAAGTTTCATCACAAAGCACAATTAACCTTACATTGTCATGCTGAAAACACTGCCATTCAATACACAACACTCCAGTCACCACAGTGAAACTCAGATAACACACAACAGTCATGGTTTCAGCAGTACTGCAGTTTGAACACGTACATAAAAATAAAATAAAAACCTCAGGTGAGCTCTTTGGTATGTTTGGTGAAACGGAGAACGAACAAGCAAGGGTCAGAGGTAGACAAAGAGGTAGAGAAAGTAGGCAGGTGAGAGGACGTGGCCAATGGAAGATACGAGCAACCGTTATCGACCATGTCCTCATTCATGGAATGATGATGAGAGAAGCTGGCTAAAGGGTATAGCCAAATTGGAGCCGCTTCCCAGTAGCTTCAATAATCAGGACCTTTAGAGAATAAAATAGGTAATTTACATTGTGTCTTTTGAAAATATCTGAACACTTTGTAAGTGTAAAATCCAAACCTATTTTATTTTTAAGGAATTGAAAGACAGCCGACTGATGGTGGTAGACCACATATAATAATAATAATAATAATAATAATAAAGTATCTTTATTTATATAACACTTTTAATTTGAGTTCAAAATCTCAAAGTGCTTTACATTATAAAAGATCAGAAAGTCAAAACAGTGTTTATGATCAAGCACAACAATCAAAGAACCAATGTACAATCACTACTGAATTAACTATAAATATAGTGTCAGTACTACGAATCATGAAAAGTCTATTTAACAAGATAAAAGACCCAAGAGCTATGAATAAACTAAATTAAACAAGTATGTTTTTAATCTGGATTTAAAAACACCTATAGAGCTGTAGAGCGTTCCTGATGTTCTCTGGAGCACTGTTCCAGAGTTTAGGGGTGATATAAGAAAAACATCTTCCACCGGCTGATCTGCGAGTGATGCTCGGGATTAACAGTAGACCTGCCTCAGCTGATTGAAGTGCTCGGGATGGGATATACTGCTTCAGAAGATCAGCAAGATACGCTGGAGCTAAAACCATTTCGAGCTTTAAACATCATAAGCAGGACTTTGTAGTCTATGTGGAACTTAATAGGCAGCGTAGGCAGTGTAGCTTGAATAGAAATGATTCGATAATTTGCATCGGATGTTCTGATTATGCACAACATTTGTTAAAGATTAAAAAAAAAAAAAGAAATTGAGCTTTTTTTTTTTTTTTTAGCTTTTAAGCTTTCCTCTTAAGGGAGCAACATCACAGAAACATTCAGCTCTTTGAATTGAAATTTCTTTCAAAGATAACGTCCCAAGGATCCATTTTGAAGATGGATTTACGTCACGCTCCGTAGTTTGTGCAGCATAATGGACATGTATGTATGTATGTATGTATGGCGTTAAGGACAATGGGCTTTTTGCTTCCTGTATGCGCGTGGGCGATCCACTCTAGATTACGTTAATCATGAATAAAATAAGAATAAATGTACAGTGTTCTCTGGGCACCCGCTGAATGAAGCATGTTCTCCTAATGCTCAAACGTGGAACAGTGAATGAATTCTACAGTACTGCTGTACGAGACTTTTTCAGAAGATCACAAAATTTTCCCAAATGCACTAAATCAAATCTGCCGTTACGTGACGGACGTGGCTGATAAAAGCACAAGCTCCATGTGAAGATCAAAAAAAGCGAGCAGTTCCTCTCCCTTTTTCACACCCTCGGGCGGAAATCTGGCTAACGCACGAGTTTGAATAAAAAGATTGCAGAAATGTTCCCTGCTCTTTAAATAGCACTGACTCCTCGAGCTGAGAGCGGTCAGTACCAGTGGGCTTGTGTGAAGCTGAAGCCTCGGCACTGTCAAAAGCACAACACACGAGGCCTGCTTCTCTCCTTATCTCTCTCACCGTCTCTGGCACAGAATACATGGACTGACTGCAGGGCTTCATTCTGTTTCAAGGCTCCCCCCAACCTCGAAAACTAAGCGTTCACAAATGTATCCCCTTTTCTTCCACATTATGGTTGTCACATGGTTTCATGAACATAGTATGTCTGACACATTGCATATAATAATGACTCGGTTGCACCAATAAAGATTAAGCTTTAAGCTTGAAGCCAAAACATTGGGACAATGAGGTAGGTGAAATGGGGGTATTTTTGTTATATTATCAGACACAATTTTTCCTGATCGTGACAGACCTAGTGCCTACATTGTTGATGCACCAATCCTCCGTTTGCAGGCCTCACAAAGCCATGCATTTAAATCGTTTTAAATCGTATCCGAGTCATCCGGGCTGAACGGTGCATCAGCGCTGAAGCACAAACAAGTGTGCAGACAAAAAGCAAATGTAGGTGGCATAATCACAGATCAGAGCAGGGGCTAAAACTTCTGTGAAAGACTGAAGTTGAGAGTATTGAATAGTTCATACAAATAGCCCACAAAGGCATTGCAACACATTGTCGCATTGCAATAAAATAATGCAAATTACAAACCGACAGCTGGCGTGATATTAGCCAACTGCTTAGCAGTGTTTCTCCGAAGCCATGTGACATGTATATGGAGCTTAATGGTTGAGCTGTGTTCTAGTGGGGGAAAAGCTTGATGCACATAGTGTGTGCAAACGACGACACCAAAAGCGTGTTGCCTTCAGATTATCCAACAATATGTTTTTCGAATGACATTTAGTTGTATTTATTTAAAATAGAGTAGCATCAGTTTTGTTGTTTTTGTTCATCATTACATGTTTGAAAAGAGACCATAAAAGGGGGAAAAAGTGGTGCAACAAGGGGGCAACTCAAGGCCACAGGTGGTTGCCGATTGCTTAAACCTGGTTGCTAAGGGCAACCGTCAATGTCGAACCCTGGCATGTGTGTCAGTAATCTGGTTATATTTTCTAATGTTTTTACTTTTAAGCTTGTCTTTTCCAAATAATTCCCACCTACTAAATAATTCTCCTCTATCGTATAACAGCTCTGCCACCATATCTTTTCAAACTGCTGCTCATGCAGCGTCACAGGGCAGCTGAACACACTCGGAGGAGAGCACTAACTGCCCTCTTGCGTATACATGAGCTCACAGACGCCCACGATTGGCTAGTGCCGCTCTGGTCGACAGGGGAGCGAGAGTAATGCCGTCCTTCCCACCCAATTATCCTCTCTTGGACTCCCGATCTCCCAACGCTCGTGCAAACGCTTTTCTGTTGATAATATCACGTTTTATAATGCGTCACAATGATGAGTCTTACTTTGATGCTTTAAACCTGTTTTTCTTTTGTGGCGTTTGTGCTTTTTTGTGCTCCAGTTACACACTACGGTTTGGCGGCTTTGTTCTACCCAGCATTCCTTGCGCCCTCTCCACACGTCGCCACACGTCGCGTACTGAGACATAACAACAACACCCGACGTTCAGACCACGTCTCGTGTCCAGGTCACGCTTCAAACAGCATCTCCGACAATCGTATCGGAGCTTCGTAGTTACCCGGGCCTTTGGTTTTCTTGATTTCTTTTCATTGATTATTTTCGTTTGTTGTGTTCAGAACAGGGACTAATGTGTTATTGCATTATTAAATTGAGCAGTTATATACAGTATAGCAAAAAAAAAAAAACTAATATTGACTTTGTCAACTGCTGCCATAACTACTGCTGAACTATTCTTCTGTATCTTAGACACTGTGGTGGGTGTCGTTAAACGATTTCCTTTTAAAGCATAATTTTTCGGAAAATAAGAGATGAAAGAGGAAAAGGGTTTGCACTGTCGTGCAGTATATGAGCAGTATTTAATATTAAAATAAAACAATATAGCCTACTTTTATGGACTCAAAGTTATAAAAAGAGTTAAAAGTGATAAAAGAAACATCTGGAATATTTTAGATAGTTTTTGCAGTGTGATTTATTATTATTATTATTATTTTTTAGACCTAGTCGTATATAACGTTTTGTACTTGATTTAGATTTTTTTTTTCTCTTGACAATTTAGTTATATTGAATGGTGCTTTTTTTTTTTTTTTTTAATGGACCCTAAATTTCATTTAATCCCATTCAATATGCATTTTTGAATAAAATTGTATAAGAAAATTCATTTTTGCTGCTCGTTTTTGACTTTTAAACAGATACAGTGTGCACACAAAAGCACAACTCCAATAGTCAACTCCAGAATTATTGGCACCCTTCATTAAAATGAGCAAGTTTCATGCAATGAGCTTAAACATTTTGAGCTTAAACAAATGAGGACGCTGCATCGTTTTATATGAACACAATATTTCGTGTAATTTTTTTTCTGCCAAATTATTAGCACCCATACAAATTAATATTTGGCAAAGCCACACTACAGAGTGTTGGGGAAGGCATTATGCTCATGTGTCCTCTTCTTGGGAATTTGTTTTTACCGTTTCACACTTTTTATTATGTCTCTCATTGTGCTTAATGGTATTTTTAAAGGCTTTTTATTATTATTATTATTTTTTTTTTACAATTTCATTACCTGACTTGTGCAGGCCAACAACTAACGGTCTAATTTGTGACGAAAGAAGGGATTTTACATGTAGGATGTGGATTTGACCTTATATTTGGTCAGATGCAACAATTTGTTTCTAGGATTCTGATAGTACTTTAATAAAAAAAAAAAGATTTAAGATTTCATTTTCTCAAGAATAACAGTTTGTTTGGATTTTTTGTGCCAATAATTCTGGAGTTGACTTCTCATTATGGAATATTCGTGACTATTCTCTGTCCAATAATTACTACTACTATCTAATAAATACTACAAGCCTTGCTGGTGAGCTGTTTAGCAACAAATTGTTGATTAAATGGATACAACACATGATGCTAAACTGGAACAGAATTTTAATAGCAGTTAAAATAGCAAGACACAGGAGAAAACTGCTCTGGGTATGCTCACATGTAACAGTACCCATTCCAGTTATGTGCTAAAAATAGAGCAATCAATGCTCACCTATAGACGCACCTCACAGCAGGTTTTTAGTGAATTAAGCATCGTGCTCATAAACCGCACAGCTCCCATCATTACTCCTAGTGCTGAAGGAAAGTGCTGGTTTTATAAGAACACCTCTTTTAGAGCTTTAGGTTATTGTTAGGTTAGTGCGCTGCTGTTCAAGTACATCTTTATAATCTCCAAGCCTAACAGGCACACTGTGTTTTTAGTTCGAAAAAAAAAAAAGAAGAAAAAAATCAATCAATCCCTTACAGAGAGCAAAACTTTGATCAGGCGGATTAAAGAACATCGGTCTTGACAAAGTGGACATGAACGGTTTTTAGATTTATGTGGGCTTTCTGTGTAATGCCTTACCCATGCGCTGACTTGTGTTTCCTTACAATGTCTATTAAACCACATTAAACCTGCTGCACTATAATGTGAGTAAATGTGTCCTCATCTAGAGAATAGCAGGTCAACGAGGCTTCAAGCTCGATGTCGTCTTGGGGATTAATGATCCTCAGGGTGTCAGAACTTTAATAATCAAATCAAGAAAACTCTTACAGTGACTCTTAGGCCGGGGTTATAATTGGCGCGTGACGCGAGCGGCGCTGTTCACACACTCGCCTGCGTACCTTTTGTACATCTGGAGGATTAAAAGCGATATCCACTAGAGGGCAGTGTTGAAACATCGCTGTCCACCTGTGAAATGTTGATCGATTTCATGCCAGCTATTCTGGGACGCATATTTTGCGGGTGCAGAGCTGGGCATTTCTGTTCCGGCTCGGGGCCGGGGCTAATTTCAAGACTTCATCAAAAGCGTGCAACGAAGAACCCATCAAGAGCCATTCGATTGCAGTACTACAAATTACAAGGGCTGTTTTTTTTTTGTCTTTTTTCTGCGATATCTTCGAAATGTAATGATTACTATAGGTCTAAAACACTTTCTTTTTTTTTTTTTATGACAAACTGCACCTTTTAATTACGTATATAAGCGCCTTGATCTTGAAATACACTGCGTGAACTAGAGTCTGAGGTCAGAGAAGGAAAACGAACTTCTTCCTGCTTGCAGAAGGAGCTCTGAGAAGTCGGGTTTCTCTGTGAACAGTAACAACGGGGCCTGATGTCTACGTTTAAGTGAGTCTCCTCTCAATGTGGGGCACGTCACACTCTTCTATAAGAATTAGGCCTGCGCTTAAAGGAGGACAGTCTTATTTTAAGCCTGGCCAGGGGATTCATTGCTTTGTTTTAATTAGGGCCTATGGTTAATGAGAAACGTACAGCAATCACCTTTTCCAGGAATGTTCACCTTGGATTAGTTTGACACAGAGAGGCTCTGGTAAGAAAAAGCAACTGTGATATTAAGCCACCTAAAAGCTGCATTACAAATAATTGCCTTATGATGCTAGGGGCAAATGAGCATATTTGTTTTATGCAAAGGAGTAATATTCTAGGCAGGCCCGTCATTTGAATAATGCCTATACAGTATTTAAGTAAAGCACACACACATGATCATATATCTGCTATCTGTGTTGGGTGAGCTATAATAAACATGTAAAAAATAAAATAAAATAAAAAAAAAAGAGCATAAATGGCACAAATATGAGCAGGTTAAATTGAGCGGGACATTTCCCACTGCTTTAGAGAGAAATGCTTTCATTTCAAAGATGTAAAAGGTTTCCGTTTAGTCAAAGCAACTGTGAACTGCTGTAACAATACATTTAATCATCGTCTCGTTTAAAGGGTTTACTGTATAGCCTTTTGAAGCCATAACCGACAAACCATAAATGCTGAAAACGTTTTAAACTTTGTTGTAAAAAAAAAAATTGTACTTCGTTAAATTGAGCCCTTAGGACAGAAACAGATTGACGGCCAACTTGTTTTAGTTGCATTTCCATAATAACCATGTTAAGAACGCCGTGTAACAACACGTAAATTGAGCTGCACTGTTCCCACAGAAGTAGCGCTCCAACAATTCCCGAATCCCAATTCAAAGACGGCGTAACAAGGAGATCAGAGCACATTGTCTCCCGTAACATGACGTATTTCCACGTGAAAAAAAATGATATGAGGGCAGTAAATAATGTATGACTGGACTTTTGTTTTACCATTTAGGATTTTATTGGATTGCAAAAAACGTTGACCGCGCGCGTGGTGATGTAGCCGAAACTCGGAAGACGTTTCGAAGTCGTTGCATTTTGATGGAAAATTATGGAATTCTGCGTTTTAAGTCACTGACACTGCGAAGAATGAATTTCACTGTACTGTACATGTGACAATAAAGGAGCTTTCTATTCTATTCTATGAGCAACATGCATCTATATTTAAACATATAACCCTATTTTACAAGCCACCGAGAGGCACAACAGGCCGTGTAAAACGTTTAGAGGTAGCACAGTTGACATACGATGATGAACAAGTGCGATCATTTTGAATGATCATAAGAATTCACCAAAATAATTCCTCCAAGAGAAGCTTCGGCCTCCGGCGCTGTGTCGCAGGGCCGTCAATCGGTGATCGTTACAATGTAATAATTGTGTTTTTTTCTTCTTCTGCTAGCTTATACGACGGTTATAACCGCTTAACAAAGCCTGGAGTTTGTAACATTAACAAAAAGTTTGGGATGAGACCATAAGACATAAAAGCAGGGGTGGTGGGGGCTGCAGCATTTCATTTAACACACCCGACACAGCTCATCTACAGCCAATGAAAGATTTAGACCAATAACCAATATTCAATTTGTATCAATAAACAAACAGAACAGAGATGAAGAAGATCCACATTAAAAAACACGCGCATGCATGTCTGAGTTTGAATTCGTTTTAATGATGATGTGCACAGAGCAATCAGGTCTATATTCTCGGTGTGTGTGAGTGAGTGTGTGTGAGTGTGTGTGAGTGAGTGTGTGTGAGAGTGTGAGAGTGTGTGAGAGTGAGAGTGAGTGTGAGAGTGTGTGTGTGTGTGAGTGTGTGAGAGTGAGTGAGTGAGTGTGAGTGAGAGTGTGAGTGAGTGTGTGTGTGAGTGAGTGTGTGTGTGAGTGAGTGTGTGTGTGAGTGAGTGAGTGTGTGTGAGTGTGAGTGTGAGTGTGAGTGTGTGTGTGTGTGTGAGTGAGAGTGAGGGTGTGTGAGAGTGAGGGTGTGTGTGAGTGAGAGTGTGTGTGTGTGTGTGAGTGTGAGTGTGTGTGTGTGTGTGAGTGAGAGTGAGGGTGTGTGAGAGTGAGGGTGTGTGAGAGTGAGGGTGTGTGTGTGTGTGAGAGTGAGTGTGTGTGTGAGAGTGAGTGTGTGTGTGTGAGAGTGTGTGTGAGAGTGAGTGTGTGTGTGAGAGTGAGTGTGTGTGTGTGTGTGTGAGTGTGTGTGTGAGTGTGTGTGAGAGTGAGTGTGTGTGTGAGAGTGAGTGTGTGTGTGTGAGTGTGTGTGTGTGAGAGTGAGTGAGTGTGTGAGAGTGAGAGTGTGAGTGAGTGTGTGAGTGTGTGTGTGAGGGTTAGTCTGTGTGTGTGTGTGTGTGTGTGTGTGTATCAGAGCAATGGAGGTTGGCAGTAGGGGAGTGGGGT
>JAOUQW010028318.1:0-11442 GCA_028565825.1 Olivaichthys viedmensis
CTCTCTCTCTCTCTCTCTCTCTCTCTCTCTCTCTCTCTCTCTCTCTCTCCCTCTCTCTCTCTCTCTCTCTCCCTCTCTCTCTCCCTCTCTCTCCCTCTCTCTCTCTCTCTCTCTCTCTCTCTCTCTCTCACGCTTTGCCTATTCCTAATTTTGTGACAAGAGATAAAATATATGACCCAGATTGGTCATCTGGTCATCATTTTCTTAATTGAAAAACACTCCCCAGAGAGAAAGCATGACGCTGAAAAATGAGTAAATGGGAAATACCGGAGGGCGAATAGGACAATGGAAATAAAAGATTGTAGAACTTTGTAAATATATTACATTTGATCTGTAGTTCTATTCTCGGGATAAGGCAATTCATTAAGCCATATCTTGTTAAAACTCTGGGTAAACAATCATACTGATACTAATTTAGACTCCACAACCTACGCAATATTCAATCCTGCCTCTCTTCGCCACTGTTGAGCCACTAAAGGCAGTATCTGCTCTGTTACTTTACACACACAAGGGGGCTCAATTATTGTTCATTTATTCACTCATTTAAGTATTTAACCAACTACAATTAAATGCCTTTTTTTGAAATACCTTGTATCCTCTCAGGTGCCAGAAGACAGGCCTGGATGCCACAAGAAGCAACAATTTGATGGACACACTGAAGATTAAAAGCAGAAGGATCAGAGTTAAGTTATGAAAGAAGGATATGTGAAAGTAATTGGTAAGAGTTGGTATTATTATTATTATTATTATTATTATCGTTGTTGTTGTTGTTGCTGCTGTCTGAGAGCTCAATCAGAGAAATACTAGGAGAACTAGCAGGACTAGAACTTCCCAATAAACATTAGGAAATGATTTAAAAACATAATTCCGATCGGCTTAATTCATGACTGTTTTTGACAGTTATAGTCGATGTAAGCTGGAACTAAGGCTCCGAGCCCTCATGTGTCTGCCGTACACGGCGATGTGATGCGAGTTCTGCCCCTTTCGGAGAGTCGCGGTGATTTTGCGCGCTTGTGCGCTTGTGCGCGGAGACGCATGACGCATGACGCATGACGCGGAGACGCGGAGACGCATGACGCATGACGCGGAGACGCATGACGCATGACGCGGAGACGCATGACGCGGAGACGCGGAGACGCATGACGCGGAGACGCATGACGCGGAGACGCGGAGACGCATGACGCATGACGCGGAGACGCATGACGCGGAGACGCATGTCGTGGGTTGTGTCGTGGGAAATTAGAAACGTCTCTAACCTCATCAGAATGAAGCAGCAACACGCTAAGCATTTTTCGTCCAGGTAAATCAGCAGACAAACAGGGATCTTTAAAACACTTTTAGACACGGACACGTCGCCGCTGTGCCAAAAAGGCCGTGAGCCGAGGACTTATCTCATCATAAAGCGTTTTTCGACTGCTGCTCTCGGGGATTTCTGGTGGAGCGATCTGGCCGAAACACAGATGTTCCCCGTGTCTACTGAATGATCATACTCGTGCCTAACAAAGTAAGTCATATCTGCGTTCTGCTCAACATGAACTCGCGCAAATCCCTCGGCTTTAATATCGTAAACGGCGCCCTTATCCGCTCAGATGCTATGAAGTATCTTCCTAATGAATGTGTTATACAAGCGACAGTGCTGGTTATAATAGGGTTAATGTGTTCACGTTACTGATAGCATAATGTTCCAGCTGTGGGTCATTGTTACTGTAGCGAGGCAAAACACAGAAGACACGTGGGCTGCTTGGCAAGAAACTTTTCAAGTCTTTAAACAAAACTATTAATGGTCCTTTTAAGTGCAGAGATGCAGAAAGCAGACTGAAAGAAGGAACACACACACACACACACACACACTCAATAGGTTTGGCTATGCAGTTGATGATTGACGTTTTTGTAAGACAGTAGCCTATGTCTTACAAATTGCATTTTTTTTTCTTCTGCAAAACACTGATTTGAACATTTTGGTACCGCTACAATTAATATTTTTAAAGAATAACATGGTCTGTAATGTCTAACAAAGTTGGAGACACTTGTATATCCTGGAATTCCTGATGCCATCTATGTTCACAAGAGCCCCTGAACCACTAGCCACAAAACTGCCCCACCACAATATTTCACAGTAGGCTTGGGGACCTTTTTTTGCCAAACATGCCAATGGTGTGCACGGCCAATTTCGGCTTCAGTGCTCAGTACCCCAGACCCAAGTACTCCCATCCCCTGATCTGCCTTCATACAGGTCTTCATCCATGTTGTTGATCTTGTCAAAAAAATTCTGAAATCAAGGAGAGTTGTGCACCGACTGACAGAAAAAAACCCTACATGAATTCCGATTTGACTGGTCAGACTGAGTCGCATGCCCAGCAATCTGTTTAATGTAATAACTTTAATCAGTCACACAGAAATGTGGCTTAAATCCAATTGGAAAAAGTTTATATTTCAGGTGGTTTTCTGTTGTTTAGACTGCAATAAATCCTTCCTGCTCAAATCAGATATGTCAAAAAAAATTGGGAATGATCTGCCTGATCTTGTAAAGCCGTTAATTTGGCACAGTCCACAGTAACATTTCCCAAGAACCCCTCAGATATTTTTTTCTCTAAATATAATCTGGCTTTGTCATTGATGTAAAAAAATAAAATAAAAATAGAGTTCATTGTATGTTGGCTGTATGTAGCATTAATCAGCAAGCCCCCTCTGCCCAATGCGTCCATTAAAGAGGATATTTTTAGTTTGTCATGTGCTCATAATTTGGAGTGAGGCGATTTCAGATCTGACTTTGTGATTGAAAATGTGCAAACACTGTTTACAAGGATTGAGCATTATAAGTATAGGCTTAGTCATTAGCCACTTTACCTTTCAATCTGTCATGAGGAAAATTAGTTTAGAGAAATTACAACCATTGGGTTTAGACCCACAGCAGAGACTGTTCAGAGATTCTCAACAGCTCGATTTTATGCCATGTCTCTCTCAAATGGGCAAATGACGTGCAGAAGTTGGTTATGGTACCTCTTCATTTGCACTAGTCATATATTTCAAAACACACATAATACAATTTAATCACCAAGTGCTTGTGCCAAAATATTTAAAATAGCATCTGCAGTGGCAAACACAGATTTATAGTGTGGTCCTGGCTTTAGGGATACAAAAGTTGAGGCTATGACCATGTGAGGTTCACTCTAACTTGATGAATTAGCTTGAGTATTGTACAGTCTGGAAATTATAAAATTAAAATCCATGGTGGAAGTTTTCTTCATAAGAGCTATTCCATTTATTCCTAAAATGTCAGTTTACAGTTTAATTGAAGTGTTTTACATTTCACTGCTTAGCATCCCATGATTCAGGTTCAAAGTACCATTTGCTGTACAACAAAAGGAATATAGAAATTCTTTATGAATTATTTATAATATACTCTTTTAAAGAAAAGGTTCGACCAAAAATCTAATTTACACAATTTTCTCAACCATTAGCTGATTAGATAATTGCATGAATGAGAAGGTGTACATGTTCCTAATAAAGTGCTCGGTGAGTGTATATTTTTAATATGTTATTTGCTGTCTGCTATTTTATGAAATTTTTTATGTACGAATGGTATTACTTAGCAAAACAATAGTCAATGTCTTTAAAGCAAGTGGGTAATGATTTGCAGTTTGCTTGTTGCTATTAGCTCCATCACCAGCAACAGTAGCCACATAGCTCCAGTGCACTAAAGAAGCAAACTTTGTACGCCAAACATGTCTTGCCTGATCGACTACAGTTGGTTAGGGAAAAACTGTCTAAACGTAATTTTGGCTGAACTATTCTTTCAACGTACTTAGCAACAATGGTTCAGTGAAACATCATAGTTCATCACCTAAGGTGTGACAATGCACCATGCTATGTTTGAAAACTTCTCTTAATGCATATTAAATGCATCTTCAGGTCCCTATTAACCACTTTTTTTGCGAAATCTTTCACACCGTCTGCAAATACTTACAAAAGCAGACTTAATATGTTAAGTTGCTCTGGTGTTTTGAGACATTTTCTTTTAACAGTGTAATATAATAATAATGTCACCTTTATTGTCGCATATACATATACAAGTACAGTGAAATTGATTCTTTGCATATCGGTAAGCTGGGGTCAGAGCACCGGGTCAGCCATGATACAGCACCCCTCGAGCAGGGAGGGTTAAGGGCCTTGCTCAAGGGCCCAACAGTGACAGCTTGGCAGAGCTGAGGCTTGAACCCACAAGCTTCTGATCAGTAGCCCAGTGCCCTAACCACTGAGCCACCACTGCCCTAATACACTGGGAGGCAGCACAGAATCGTACATTTAGTGTAGATTCCTGGTCTATCTACCATCTGAAATTGCTTGAAGTTTTAATATCATTGTTATGTTGTGCTGTAAGGTCTTTAGTTCACTTCATTGCATAGAGCATTGCACCTGTATCTTTTAAGAGTTATAGTATGCTATACAATCCAGGTTCTGTGTTTAAGTGGTCTAGGTGGTTCAGGGCAAGAATTTTATTTTATTTCAGCCTGGTCAGTTTAAATTTACAGTTTACAATTCCACTAATCTCTGGGCGTGAGCCGCACTCAGATTTCAGAGCAATCCACAAGGCAAATCTGTTCCTTAGGCAGGATAACAAGATAACTTAAGGCTAACACACTTAAGACTAATCTAACACACTGGTATAAAATTAAGCCATAAGCTGCAGGAATCAGTGGAGGTATGCAATGGACCAGACTTTAGAACCCATATAGCCTGTCCTGCACTTCATATGCAGTAATGAGATAAAGCTGATGTGGAATTAGTATTATTATCGGGAATACTATTGTGTTATAGCAAAATAATATTTTTCATTCAGTGGCCAGTATACAACTATGCAGCACATACACATGCAGGAACATTCTTTGACTGCATCTAAGATCATCACAGAGAAGGGAGATTCTTTGCATGTGGCTTCAAATGGCCACAGAGTGTCAGTTGGCAGAGCATATTGGTTAGTGGTGGAGTGCATGTTCAGCCCACACAGTGAGATCGCAGCTGTGACACACATCTCTACAGCAAAAGGAAGCTATGCAAATTAGCACTCAAAACCACACTGTGCCAAAGTCTGAAACAGGCTCACATGAATAGATCTGAGAAGTTAAATGTGCAGGAATACTTTCAAAGAGTTGTTGACATGTTGAGTTGTAATGGGTACTTTAGTTTTGTAATTATGCCAGGGAAAAGCTAGCATATAATTGGGGTGACATTGTAGAATCAGATAAATGATGTACTCACAGAGTAGAGAAGTAATCAAGCATGTTAAGTAGAGTATGCAAAATGTGCTCATATGTCATTTTTTTTGTTATTTACCTCAATATACGGTATAGTATAGTGACAATATAGTGACATTCTGCCTTCAAGAATAACAAAGCTCTGAATGTAGCAGGAACTGGTTTTATTCTGAGGCACAACAAACATCAACAGCTTTCATACCCTCACCGAGAGGTAGCAGATACTCTCTCATCTCCTCTCTGTCCTTGGGATCTTTTGAGGTAAACAGGAAGGATGAGGCAGAGAGTTGCTTGTTTCATTTTTTCGTCTCTGACTGATACAAACACTTGGCTGCCACTTCTCTGAGCTGCTGCTATCTCCCTAAATAGACAGGACAGAAACCTCAAAGTACTCATGTGAAAAAGCAAAGAGATACAAGCACAATTTTGCTGAACTTTCATATTATTTGTTAAGAATAAAGCCTGCCTCTGATTGGCACAAAACTTAGATGGCCTGCAACACTAGACCAAGACATGCAAGATCAATTTAAATTAAGTTCAATCGCAAGTCAGGGAGTAAAGTATATCCTAAACCGTACGTAATCAGTAGTTAGTTTAAAACTAGCCTGAAGTTAGGATAGGTTTGTTAAAGGCAAGCAGATTTGATCTCATCAGTTAGAGAAGGTTATTAGAGAACAAATACTTCTCTGAAAAGATTTATATACATGCTCCCCCTTGGCAATATCATCAGGCGGCATGGTCTGCAGTATCGTTGTTATGCTGATGATACGCAGATTTTAAATGTGTCACTCACAAGTAAATTGTGAGGAAATGTATGGGTGATTTTAAGAAGTGAAAAGTGTGGGTGGTTTTAAGGAAGTATGCCTGAATCTGGTCTTCTTCTTCATTGTAGGATAATGTTGGGATATTTAGATGAACAGCATTTGATTTGTGGGTGTTCATACTCAATGGATACTGTTTCTTATTTTGTGAGGTCTGGAGCAGTTGGTGGCAGGAAGCACCTTTTTGGATCTCTTATTGTGTTTCCTCTGTGAAGGTACCTCCTTCCATGAGCATCTCTGCAAAGGTTTCCTGTCATTTTGCCATCTGTGTCAGCTGCTGGGCGTTATGCAGGAAGAGACACTTACTCCTTTGAGACAGGCATCTGGCAACTCGGGTCTGCACAAAACACTGGCAGTGTGCTTCATCTTCAAGTTCCTCCCCAGCCTGGATTAGTGCCTTTAAAGGCCCTGAAAGATGGTGATAATGAGGTTATACATGTCAGTCTCAAAGGTGCTGGCAGACTTAAGCAAATACTGTTACAGTCTGTCTCTTCAGATTAAACTAGAATGTAGAATGCTTATTTTATGAATTTGTTGCCTTAGGACTTTCCAAATCTCAGTCTAATAAATTTTCTATACATATGTGATTAGGGCTGGGCGATATAACCAAAATATCATATCACAATATTTTTTACATTATTGAAGTTATTTCGGTATTTGACAGTATTTCATTTTCTAAAGCAACTTAGATGAGGACTTTATCAATTAAGGACAGCAACTATTGAGTTTACGTAAGTTTTATGTCCATTCAGATTGTTGATTCTTTGCACATGCTAAAAATAAATAAGAGTAAAATACTCTATAGAAGAACACGGATCAATCAAAATGAAGTATTTATAATTTTCAGGATTTTTATTACACTGAACCACGGGAAACAACAAAGCATTCAATTTCCAAAGATTTAACATTAAAAACATATATGCAACCTATGGAACCTGCATGGGTTAATGGGGCAAGTGTTCCTTATTTTCATTTCACAAAGGTGGCAACCCTAATCAAACATTGCGAAGTTTCGCACCTGCAGTTTGTAGTGACGATTCCAAGCTTTGTTTTGATGTTATTGACGACCCGGTTTGACTTTGTTAGTTTCTTGTTAATGAATCCGCTTTTGCCCAGTAATATTCTGTTTGGTGATCGCCCGACCTGCCTGTTTCTCACTTCGAGTTTTTCGAGTTTTTCCCTTTTGTTTGACGCCTCGGTTAAATCGTTTAAGTCCGCACTTGCATCCGACACCTGTACTGTTGCGTGACAGCAACTTTTAATATGTAACGGAAAAAAAACGATGAAGGTATTGCAAAAACGCATGCATTTACATTAATCAATACCGGTATACCTAAAAATAAGGTACACCGCCCAGCCCTATATGTGGTCAAGAACACGCCTGCTGTTTCTTTTCCTTAGCAGGCTTCTAATGAGATACCAATGAGGTCTCTGTTCAGCCCCCACTGAGAGTTATCTGAGGCATAACCCTACCCAGGAGACATACTTGATGCTGTCTAAGTGTTATCTTGCCATTGTCTTATCTCTATGGCACCGCAGACCTCTGCATAGCATCTAGAGAAAAGTTTTCTGTCCTGCTGCTTGGAAGCCAATCAACAAAATAGTTAAAGGGATAGTTAATGTCATAACATTGCTAGAAATAAATGAAAACTATTGGGGAGCAGAAAGTATTTTGTGTGAGCTATTGAATGTCTTGTCATCAATCAATTTGTTATGATTCAATAATAATAATAATAATAATAATAATAATAATAGCTGCAAGCGACTTTCATGGGGGTCCAAGCACTAATTTGCAAGTAGGCCCAACTATTTAATTAGAGCAATAATGCCCCTTATTGATACCAGTCGAAGCACATTCTTTTAATATGATTAACTAAACAAGTCTATGAAGTTTGGTCATGACCAGACAAAGCTTGGTGATGAACTAGGTATAAAATTACCTGTTTTCCTATACAATTTAGGAAAACACATCGAAAGCAAAAGTTTTTGTAAGTGAGATTTTTGCAAACAGTTGACAATTATAGGAAAGCAGTAAGGTTTACCACATTTGCATGGCTCAGAGCCATTATTTGAACAAAATGTCATGTTTGCAAAATAAGAACAGTAATAGATCGTCATTTTAAAAACATGAGTAGTGCCCCTAGTGGCCAATTCTTGCAAGGTTGCAAAGAATATTAGAGAGTCCATACCTAAGATTACCATTCAAGTTTCATGATGATTAAGCCTGTTAAGCCTTTCAAATGCTTGCTGAAAACTGACTCGCCAATGGTGGCCATGTTTTTCTAATTGTCAAGTCATCCTTAGAGTCTGACTATCTATCTACCTTGATTGGACAACCAAGAAACATTTATTTCAATGTAAATGTGACTCCTATTTAATGTTATAGTGCCTCCTATTGAGATACATATTCAGTCTTGGCAGGCTACTCCAAAATAAAACACAGTACATACATATACATTTTCTTGTTATTTGTTGAAGTGTTCATGACTTACAGCTATTTAAGTCAACCATGCTCTGCCCCAGAATTATTGATTGGAACATGGGGGCTATATTGTTTTTGATAATTATTTTGATTATAGGCCCTTCACGAGCCTATGGTAGCCTACCATTGCTGGATAGCTGGATTTCTTTTAGTACTGTCACTACTAGTAGTAAACAGAGGTGGGTAAAGTACCTACTTTACTCAAGTAAAAGTACTGCTACTTAAAGAAAACTGCCCCAAGTAAGAGTTAAGGTAGTCATCCAAATAACTATTTGAGTAAGATTCAGTAAGGTGTCTTTATCTGATTTCTTAAAATCTGATAACGGCTTTAATCTGATTTAAGATATCATAGTATGCCATTCACATGACTATTTGAATAATCTGATAACTGATGAAATCAGATAATGATCGTATTATTAGTATACATGCAAAAGCACTCAGCAGAATGCAGTAGGATTATGCTCTGTAGCTGTTGTTTAAATGTGCTGACCATATGGTTTGTGCACTAAATGTCTCTTTTGCGTGTATGTGTTTGTGTTGATGTGAGTGAGAAAGAGGCAGTGTATACTTCCATGGTTTTGGAAGCTTAAATAGGGTTTGACGTAGCATTGGTATACAGTATTTAGTTATAGGAGTGATTATGCAGAGACGATTTTTGGTGCATTATTTGTGCATTGTGTCGACGAGTGCCACGTACTATGTGTTGATGTCTTGTTTCCTGTCACGTGAGTTATGTTAAATGTTACCAGCTGTTCCTCGTCTGTCTTCCCTTGATTTCTATGTGTTTAAATACCCACTTGTTTCCGTCCTGTGTTGTCTTCTGTTTTGTGTTACCACGCCTGTCACTGTGTGTAGTTTATTGTCAGACAGGCTCCGATCAACAGCCTTGGTTGCCCGGGTGGTGTTGTTAACCGCGACGCAACAGCTCGCCCCTCCCGCCGCGCCTCCAAGCCAGCGGCAGCCACGGCCTGCCGCCCCGCCAATCACGGCCACACGCCGGTCTCTCTGGCAGCTGATCGCGCTGTCGCACTTCCTCGGCACTGCCACCGGAGCCAGCTGCAGACGCAGCTCGGCTACGACCCAGCCCGGATCGCCTGCCTCCCAGGAGCGGCAGGAGGTGGCTCGCTGGAATTAATTTTTTGGGGGAGGCGTAGCAGAGTTCCCCGATGCCGCAGGAGGCATAAACCAGTTCCCTGACACCGCAGGAGGCGTAAACCAGTTCCCCGACGCCACAGGAGGCATGGCGGGGCTCCCCGACGCCACAGGAGGCGTAAACCAGTTCCCCGACACCGCAGGAGGCATAAACCAGTTCCAAGATGCCGCAGGAGGCATGGCGAGGCTCCACGATGCCGCAGGAGGTGTAAACCAGTTCCCCGATGCCGTAGGAGGCGTGGCGGGGCTCCCCAACGCCGCAGGAGGCATAAACCAGCTCCCTGATGCCGCAGGAGGCGTAACCTGGTTCCCCGAAGCCGCGGTGGGTGGCCCCCGGGTGTCCGATGCCGTCCTGCCTCCAGTCCCTAGCGGGGACGTCAATGCTCCGCCCCTGGGCTTCGGGGACGCAGACGCCGTCCTGCCTCCAGTCCCCAGCAGGGACATCATTACTCCTCCCCCCGGGCTTCGGGGATGGTGATGCCGCTCTGCATCCCGACACTGCGATGGGTGGCCCCCGTGTGTGGACCGGCTGGTGGAGCTCTTCCTGGAGCTCGCTATCTCGGGGAGAGCGCCGCCAGTGGGCCACGCTGGGGGCGTCACAGTGCCGCCTCTGGGCTTTGGGGGTGGCGACAAGGTTCCGTCTCTAGCCTCCACCATGGACGTTCTTGGATGAGATGAGAACGTGCTGCATCCAGCCCCGGAGAAGCACGTCATTCGCGCAGCTCCCCGGCGCAGGGCCGGCCTCCGTGCCACCATCCGGACTTGGACATTGGTCCCACGGGCCCAGGGGCCCCCCTGGACTGCTTGTTTGGGCGCTGTGGGAGCAGCGTTGTGTTGTGTGTTGATGGCTTGTTCCCTGTCACGTGAGTTATGTTAAATGTTACCAGCTGTTCCTCGTCTGTCCTCCCTTGATTTCTATGTGTTTAAATACCCGCTTGTTTCCATCCTGTGTTGTCTTCTGTTTTGTGTGATACCACGCCTGTCATGGCGTGTAGTTTATTGTCTGTTCCGTGCACTAATAAATGTTTGTGAAAAGCTTCGCGCTTGTGTCGTGACCAGATGTATTTCCTGTTTTTGTTTTTTTTCTTTGTACATCCACTTTTTTTTCATGACCATTTTCAACCTCGCTTTATCTTTTAGATTTAAACAAGTTGTTTTTGTTACTATGCTGTTAAGATTTATATGTAAATGATTTTCATTCTGATTGGCTAACCTCTTCACATGTGAAATGAGATGCCTGCAACATGTGGAAAACTGTGTGGAAAACTTCAGGAGGTAAATAATGGAACCTGCTAGAATGGTAAATTCTTACGTTATGTCTTTGTTATTCTGTGTTATTATTTTTTAGAAGAGTACATTTACTTTTCTCTCAAAAAAAATCTTGAAGATCTCCATTTGGAGTCATTACACACATGTTTGAGACTAATGTGAAGGCTTGCTAGCTAAGTACCTAATCACGCTCACAAAGTGACAGATAATGTAGCTAATCTGGCTATATAGCCACTAGCTAGCAAATGTTAGGTACCTACACTCACCGAGGACTTTATTAGGAACCTGTACACCTTCTCATTCATGCGATTATCTAATCAGCCAATCGTGTAGCAGCAGCGCAATGCATAAAACCATGCAGATACGGACCAGCAGCTTCAGGAATGTTCACATCAACCATCAGAATGGGGAAAAAATGTGATTTCAGTGATTTTGACCGTGGCATGATTGTTGGTGCCAGACG
>JAOUQW010028319.1:2500-11442 GCA_028565825.1 Olivaichthys viedmensis
AACATAAAAGCTATCAATCATCTTTCACATTCTTCCACAACCCAGCCAAGCAATCTAACCCCTGCTGAACGCAGAGCCATCAAAGAACTACAAACCAATAAAGATATCATTTTCAAACCGGCAGATAAAGACCAAGGAAATGGACATCCGGTGCGCCGCAAAATGGCCACACTGGTGAGAGCTCCGTGTAAACTTCGCCGTTTTTTGTATTTTATTGTGTTGTTTTTGTCCTTATACATTCGTCTGACGCTGTTGAATAATCACTATGACCGCCAAACACTTCTGGACATCCGTGAGTTGCTGCATACAAACATTTTAGAACAACAACGCCGTGGAACACTAACTTTCACTAAGAAAGCTTTGCCCAAACATTACCAACATATAAGTTTCCCCACTCATGGTAATCAGACTCTAGACCACTCTTATTCTGCCCTAAATGACAGTTACAAAGCCCTCCAACGCCTGGCTTTTGACAAGGGTGATCACACCTCTATTCTTCTCCTGTCTGCATACAAACAATGGCTGAAACAGGAAAAAACTGTTTTTAGAACGGTCCACAAATGGAGCATGGACGCCACAGCACACTTCAGGACTGCATTTACTCCACAGACTGGCAGATGTTTTGCGATGCTTCAGGTGGCGACATCAATGAGTACACAGACTCTGTCACAGAATACATCAAGAAATGTGTTGATGATGATGTCCCAAAAGTCAACAAAAAGTTTAACCCCAACCAGAAGCCCTGGGTCAACAGCGATGCGCGATCCAAACTGAAGGAACGGTCTGCTGCCTTTAACTCGGGTGATCCGGTGGCCTACAAAAAGGCCTGATATGACCTACGGAAAGCCATCAGACTCGCCAAGAGGGACTATAGTGACAGGGCGGAGCCATTACCATGGATCCGACATCAGACTAAAATAGCATTCTATTCTATTCTATTCTAGACGCATGTGGAGCAGCCTGCGCTTGATTTCGGAGTACAAGGGGAGGAAGAACAGCAGTGTGAATTTGACCGCCTCACTTGCAGATGAGCTTAACACTCACTATGCTCGTTTTGAGGTGAACACCATCTACCCAGCTGTAAAGCTACCCCTTGATCAGGACTTTAACACACTAACCCAGTCTGTGTCGGACGTAACCAGATCACTCAGGGCAATAAATTCAAACAAAGCACCGGGACCAGATGGCATTCATGGTCGAGTCCTCAAAGGTTGCGCTGCTCAGTTAGCAGAGGTTTTCACTGACATCTTTAACCTCTTCCTAAGTCTGTCAGGGATCCCTGTTTGTTTAAAGAAGACCACCATTGTCCCAGTTCCCAAGAAATCCGCTGTCTCTGGCCTGAATGACTACCGCCCTGTTGCACTGACCTCAACTATTATGAATTGCTTTGAGCGGCTAGTTAAAACCCACTTCAGGTTCCTTGGTGTTCAAATCACAGATGATCTCACATGGTCCCTCCACACCGACTCGATCGTGAGGACAGCTCAACAGCGACTCTACTTCCTTCAGAGGCTCAAGAAGTTTGGTCTGACCTCTGCCATCCTTACAAACTTCTATCGCTGCACCATAGAGAGCATCCTGACTGGTTGCATCACAGCATGGTACGATAGCTGTTCCGCCCACGACCGCAAGGCTCTTCAGAGAGTGGTGAGAACTGCTAAACACATCACACAGAACCGACTCCCAGCTCTGCAAGACATTTACAGATCACAGAGCCTGAAAAAGGATCAACAGATCATCACAGACTGCAGTTACCCAGCACACAACCTTTACACCAAGCTGCCATCCAGCAGACCCTACAGGTGCATTCAGTCACGCACAACCAGGTTAAAGAACAGTTTCTACGTGCATGCTATCAGGCTTCTGAACAGGCACTAGTCCAACCCCTGCAATATCAGGTTTCACTCAATCACTTTACTGTACCTATTTGCACATCTTGGAACACTTTATAACAATGCTGCTACTTGTACACTCTGACCTACTCCTTCTGTTACTTGTTCATTTTACCAATGCTGCTACTGCTTTAGTTCCTTTCACTTCTACAGTATTGTACAGCTCTGTATACACCTTATTCTCCGTTGATTTCGTCTTTTAGTGTTAAGTTCTTATTTATCTTTTAGTTTCAGTTAGTTTATTTTACCTTATACTGTTTTAACTGTGAGCTAACTGTGGCACTCTTATTATATTTGTATTTTAACGAGTCTTACCACAAACATTTCATTGTACAATGTCCAAGAGATAATGTACACATGATAAATAAAAAAAACACTTTGACTTTGACTAAAGGCTCTGCGATTGTCATTATGGACAAACAACAATATTTACTAGAAGCCCATAGACAACTAAGAAATACTAATCATTACATCCCACTCCCACACTCACTACAACAAGAAACACAGTCACAGGTAATATCCATATTACAGAACCTAAAACAGAAGGGTTACATCAACACAAAACAATTTAGTTATTTCATTGGCCCAAATCCTCCAAGACATTGCAGATTCTATTTATTACCAAAAATCCATAAGATCCCACAGGGACGTCCAATTGTATCAGATTGTGGAAGCGAGACAAGGGACAGCTATGGGGAAGAAATTTGCCCCTGCGTATGCCAACATATACACGGCAGAGTGGGAAGAGACACTCTTCCAAAAGTGCCCTCACCTACCCGTCGTGTACTGCATCTATTTGGACGACATCTTTGGGGTCTGGCATCATAACAAACAGCATTTTGACACTTTCTTAAACTTGGCCAATTCACATCACACACACAAGTAAAGGCAACCATTAATCAGGACAAGGTTGACTTCTTGGATACCACAGTTTTCTCAATTCCTGAAAGAGAAACCTGAAAACATTACATACTAAGGTCTTTTTTAAACCTACAGATTCACATGCACTTCTGTATAAATCGAGCTACCATCCCAGACACACTTTTAAAGGTTTGATCAAATCACAAATAATCCGTTTTCATAGAATTTGCTCATTTGATATTCATTTCAAAGAAGCAACAAAGACTTTGTTTAAATCACTCAGGCCACAGGGTTATTCAAAGAGGTTTCTGAGATCCATCAAAGCAGACACATTGCGAGACCTAAAGAATAACCCTACACGATTGATGCCAGAATCCAAAGATATCATCCCCATAATTACAACATTCTCGGGAAAATCTAGGGCCCTGAACCTTAAGTTAAAACAGAAGTTTCAGAAAATACAACGAATACACACGCCACTCAAACCGTATCAAGTTATTTCAGCTTACTGGAAAAACAAAAATATAAAAGGATCTCCTGGTTAGGTCCAAGTTCACATCTGGCCGGGGAGCAGCTCCTTCTGCTGGGAGGACACATTTTCAACAATTAAAATTCTTGTGGACGGGTAACAAGGATCATCCAATCACACAATCAATAACCTCCAAAACCACAAATGTAATTTACATGATTACATGCATGCATAGTAAGAAAAGGTACATTGGAGAAACCAGATACAGCATTGAAGAAAGACTAAAACAACACGTATACACCATCCACAAACATTCATGGAACACGCACCTACAGTAGTAACATTTCACAGCGGTAGGGATAAACAATCTGAGGATCTCGGGATTAGAAGCCAACACAATGTGAATTAGAATTATACAGACACATTTTATTTTATTACATCTTATTATTGCCAAAAATTTTCCTTTTTAAATTATCCATTGAGCTATTCCTCAAAGTTAAATGCAGGATTTTAATTTTTTTAGGATAATTTTAAAGGCAGGCACAAATAATTTTATATTTTAAATCTAATTATTTTAATTTATTTTTCAATTTAATGACTACTTGTACTAATCGTATTGTGGACTGGGTTTATTTATTTATTTATTTACTTAGTGTAATTTAAACTATAAGAAGCCTATAAAACAGACTACAGCAGAACACACTATAAATAACAGGCAGGAATTGAAAAGAGTCTAATATAAGCTAATTTTTAAATAAACATTTATGCACTCATGGGGTGAAATGTGAGGATATGTGCCCAATCTGAACCCTCCCCTTCGACTAAAAAGATGATATCTGGAAAAAACACTTCTGACTCTTCAGAGGAGGAATTTATGGAGGTAAAAAATACAACTCACAAACCAGTAAGACACATGAATACAGATAGGAAGGGGACAGACTGGTCTCTGTCAGTAGACAAACCTATCGTGTTCATCGGGGACTCAAACATTAGTTGAACACCAAACATTCACTCAAATATACAAGTAGACAGATTTCCAGGGTCCAATTTATTTATTTATTTACACATGACTAAAGTTTTACAAAAATTTAAACTTCACCCACACACTTAAAGTCATCTTGTCTCGTGGTATTAACAAGAGAGAACAACACGCAACATAAAACTGTCATTTAACAGTTACAGGGCCTGTGGAGAGCAGCACATGCTATTTTTTCCAAACGCAACAATTTACACGCCAATCATCCAGTTGTGCCAGATTCTGGGGAACTTAGGAGGGATGTCCATGTCCCTAAAAGGAAATTGAACATACTGGATTATTTAAATTATGAAACACAAACAACTGTAAGGCCATTCACAGGGACGTCCAAATGGGAACCTGCAATTTTAACATGCAACAAATATATAAAACAATTAGTTCCATAAATCTACACAGGATCATGTGTAGAAAAAAAGAAAATCTATCATTACCACAGAGAAAAGCAATTAAGTCTCTCGGGTCAAACGAAGACATCATAATAAAACCAGCAGATAAAGGATCAGGTATTGTAATAATGGATAAAACTAAATGCATATACGAAGCAAAGAGACAGTTAAATAAAAGTGACTTACATTCCCTTAACAAATTCTTTATAAGCAGAAACAAGAGAAATGATAAACGATATCTAAACAAGAAAAATACATCAATTCAAACCATAAGCACTATTTGATTAACCTGGACATCCCGAGACCGAGGCCATTTCATTTATTACCAAGAATTCATACAGATCCAAAAACATGGCCGATCCCTGGTGAGCAACCCGTAGAGTCAGACTGTGGAAATGAGTCATACCACACAGCCTAATACATATTATCTGAGGCCATTATCACAACTATACGACAGTTATTTAAAGATCATTATCACAGACCACCTACTCTTTTTTTACAATAGACATCAACATTCTACTCAAACACTTTTAAAAAGCATTAAGACACAGAGGCGACAATAAACGACTACTTCCACACACTCAAACAGCTTAAATACAATTCACGAAGCCGGTGCCAGGCTCCAAGGAGGTTATTCTGTTAATAACTACTTATTCAATCTCAACACAAAGTCTAAATAGTGGAATTAAAGCTAACTTCAAGGAAGCACAACACATACCAGCTCTTCAAAAATTTAAGATTATTTACTGTATATTAAGAACATCTCCAGGAAAAATGCAGATTCACTTCTAATGGACCGCAGATTATCTCCTCTGGTAAAATATTTCAAGAAGATCAAATACATTTTGAGAGTACCAATAACACAAAATCTCAGTTTAACTTCTGGTTTTCAGTGGGTTGATGTCAGGATTGAGGTTTTATCTTATATATGAACTAAACAGACTGGTTTAGTATGTACTGTAGATGACACTTTGGAAAAATGTGAAGCACTTTTTTATGATTTTGTTTCTTCTCAACCCTCCACAACAAAGAAATATCAAGAAGAAGAACAGTGTTCAGTTTCAAATCCATACTTCACTTAGAAACATTGACTACTAGAGCTAGTTCTCCCACTCTCTATTTTAAATACTCAGTCTACTAACACCAGTCCAAGTTAGCTGATGACAATTTCAGTGCTTAATAATTTAGTGCTCTGAACCTTCAAACCTCTCAGGGTGTTATGCTCACACGAAACAACCATAAGCTCCTCTAAACAGCTGACTGAAGATCAGAAAATAAAGATAATCAACTCTTACAACACAGAGGAAGCCTATTAAAAGATAGCTAAATGCTTCCTGCTTGCAATTTCCACTGTCCGTAATGTCATTAAGAAATGGAAGTTATGAGGATCTGTTGAAATCAAATCTGTGATAGAACTGCTGGTAGACTGGTCAGGAAGGAAAATCAACACAACACATAGAAAAGCCTGAAACATTTTTGGGACCAAGTGCAGTGGTCTGATGAGAAACCTTTTGGCTACAGTCACTGAAGGTACGTTTGGAGAAAAATGGAGATGCATTTGAAAGAAAGAACGCATTGGCAACTGTCAAACACGGGGGTGTATTTGTAATGTTTTGGGGTTTTGTGGAATCCTGTGGAATAGGAAGTATTGTGTGGATGGAGGGAAGAATGAATTCTACCAGATATCAAGAACTCCTTGAATACAACATGACAATGATCCAAAACATACCTCAAAAACAACCATCAACTTGAGCTTTGGAACGGCCTTCACAGTCCCCAGACTTGAATATTACTGAAAATCTGTGGGAAGATCTCAAACACACAGTCTACCTAAGAATATTTCTGAACTGGAAGCATTCTATAAGGAAGAGTGGAGAGAAATTCCTAAAGCAAGAAAACAAAGACTGTTGGCTACAAGAAACGTCTGGAGGCTGCAGGGTGTTACTACATATTAACTGAAAGGGTGTCCAAACTTTTGCATATGCCTCAATAAATTCAGCAAATAAATAATTACACTAAAATGAGCAGAAATGTCAGTGTTAAGGTTTGCTGCCTGCAAAGGTCATGTTAACATCTTTTTATTTAGAAAATCATCAAAACATGATATGGCCAGGAGTGCCAACTTTTGCATATAACTGTAAAACCATTCAGTCTGAAAAATTTGAGTCATACAGACAAACATGAAAACAACCTATTAATACCACAGAGAGGAGTAGGTCAAACAAAGCATCAAATATTGTGATTGTGGACAAAACCTAATACATATATGATGCTTAAAGACAGGTAATAATAATAATAATAATAATAATAATAATAATAAATGATGATTACAGAAACCAGAAGAATGAGATCCTAAACAGTTTACATCAGCAGAAATACATCATTATGTTATGGGCTTGGGTATCCTGACACCCAGTCAGTTTTTTTTTCTTCCCAAAATTCACGCAGAACCAGAAACATGGACTGGACAGTACCTGGTAAAGTCCCCAGGGAGCGCCTATAGTGTCCAACTGTGGAAGTGAGTCATACCCTATATAACTCATTTAACTTAAACCATTATCACAACTTCATGGCAGTTATTTAACCAGACGTGAATTTCACTGAGAAACTACAGAGAATTATAATCCCAGATAACCTGCTTTATTTCACAATAAAGCCTCTAACACAAACTTTTTACATTAGTGCCAATAAAGTAATGTTCAATTTATGCATTATTATATGGAGTGCTAAACATTGATATCATGGGAATGTGATTAAAACAAGTTGTAATACATTTGTATGTCCTAAGGGCTTAATTTAACTAACTACAATTGGGTTTTTACAGATCTTAACATATTCAGCATTCCTTGTTTTCCAGTTTTGACATTAAAATGATATTAAAAGATCTTCAATTTCTTTTCTGGCAAAGATACATGACACAGTAAAGCCTTTAAACTAGCAAAATGACCACCTGTAAATCTTCTTACCTCTTTTAAAAGCCATCCATATCTCTCGTAACTCTGTCGAAGCGAGTAACTCTTGTAACTCTCTCTGATTAGCGAGTTTCATTTACACTGTTATATTGCTATCTAGATAACTAGCTAGGTTGTAGGGTGGACCTTTTAAATGCAGCCTATTGGCAAAAACAGTAAGTTCAATTATAAATTGAACAAATAGCCTATGAAATTTATTACAAAACTATTCATGTGATGAAACCCTACAGTATGAAGACGTTTGATTTAGCAAACAATTTAATCTGGCTATGAAAAGTAGGCTAGCTATGTAGCTAGCTGCCTGTGCAACAGAATGCTTTGGAATGACTTGGGAAAACCTTAGAGTAGGGAAAAACATGATGAAAACATAATGTAGGATACTTAAAGGTTGTGGCATCATTAACTAATTTATGCAGCAAATTATATGAAACTTAGAAACAGCAGGAAGGATTCGTGAAAATGACCAGAAACTATTTTGAATTCCATTATAGATCCAATAGGCGTTTGCACTGGTTTATGCTAACATATAGCAGACTGGGAGTCCTCCTTATCTGAGAAGTGCCAACTCTCAAATAAAAACCTTAATTTATTACAGATACCTAGATGACATCTTTAGAATCTGACAATATGACATCAGGGAGTTTGAGGAATCCATAAATGTCATAAATATCAATCTATTGTCACTTTTATTCCCTTTTACAGAGATGGAGGGTTTAAAGAAAAAAATACTTCTATGTTTTAGGTTTGCTAAATTGCATTAAATTGAATAGCTTAATGATCAAGTTTTTATTTCTGGGGTTGAGGTTTTTAACTGATACTATTCCTGTATTAGACATAAGTACTTATTAAGCAGCAGTGAATAGATGATAAATGGAGGAAAGGACAGGAACTAAAAATATCACTTATACAGATTTACAGTGGATTGATATCAGGATTGAGGTTTTATCTCATATATGAACTAAATAGACTGGTTTAGTATGTACTGTAGAACACTGTTGATTTTGGAATCGACACTTTGGAAAAATGTGAAGCACTTTTTAATTATTTAGTTTTTTCTCAACCCTCCACAACAAGGAAATATCAATAAATAACTTAGAAACATTGCCTACTAGAGCTAGTTCTCCCACTCTCTATTTTAAATACTCAGTCTACTAAAAAACAGTCTTAATACACACTCACCGAACACTTTATTAGGAACATGTACAGCTTCTCATTCATGCAATTATCTAATCAGCCAATCGTGTGGCATCAGCGCAATGTATAAAATCCTGCAGATACGAGCAGCAGCTTCAGGTAATGTTCACATCAACCATCAGAATGGGGGAA